>LQRL01115207.1:40406-56230 GCA_001703475.1 Hydroides elegans
ATATCGATCCTAGAAGAGTTCACTTAGATTTAGATGTTCGATAGTGAGGACTATGACCATGAAAGTGAAATATAATATTAAAGTAGTAATATGCGGACGTCCTTGACTGTTAAGTCTCTTCAATCATCAGACAATCTCTATCCGCGTACCCCTGGGGTTGCGCTATTCACACGCAAGCTACTTGACTCCCATCGGCTTACATATTTTCTCAGCAAGAAGTATTTTACGCCATGTCACTTATTTCGTCAACTGCTCTATTTCTCTCTTCCGGTAAGCCCAATGGGCCTGAAGGCTAGGATAATTGATGTTCCTACGAACCTGTGACATCCTCCTTCCACAGGGTAACACTGCACATACGAACCATTTTCCCTGTAATTATCACATAGATCACAGTACTGCAGTTTCTTTTCCTCATATGCCTCATTGTTCCTCGATTGCCATGGAACTGTGAGTTCGATTATAATCAGTAGCCTGTTCGCGGTAGAATATAATATAATATCTGGTCTTAATCAGGGTATATCTCATAAGGAAAGACGAGTCGCTTGTCGAGATCAACCCTAAATTCCCAGTTTCCTTCTCGGTTTAATATTTTTCTGGTGTGCTATTTGTCCTTTTCGTACAAGCTCCAGGTCATAATTTTCTATCTTTTGGTTTTGCTATTATTCGTATTAACCCTTTGAGTTCTACGTGATGGCCCAGCATTGGTAAGACCTTATCGTGACGCCATGTGAAACACCGTTGAGTTACTGCTATTTTGCAAGAGGAGAGGGTGTGCTCCAAATGACCGGACTCACTACAAAGTCCGCATTTAGCGTCATCACTCTTTTCCAACGTCATGAGATTGGTTGGTCTCGGCAATAGGACATACATTGAGCGAATGGTGAACTGGAGTCGTATGGGTTCCATTTTCCAAAGCGTGCTCCACGTTATCTTTCTGGTTACGGCGCTCTTCTACTTCATTCAGGCTCCTTGAGATGCCATGTCAACTGAGTTTGCCATTTGTTTCTCTTCTTCTATGTTTTGTACCTCATTGGTTACCATATTTTTCTAAAGACAGGTTTCACTAAAGCCAAGTTCTTGTCGGCCTAAGCATACCTTGCCGACAATATTTTGATGTTTTGAGGCAGGTTTTACCGCATTTTCACTGCCGATTCTCATCAGAACGAAGGAAAATCCGGCCCTTCGGACACATTCGTGTCTTACCATTGGCCATTAGAGCTTTACTCACTTTGAATTATTCTGTCAAAGCAGTAAATGGTAGTTGTAGCTTTGAGTCTCTTCCATACAGTCACATGTTTGTGCATGCCGGCGGAATGCCCAACCATTTTCGCAAGCTGATGTTTATTTATATAAGGATATGAAGTGCATTTATGACTAAAATGAAATGCAGGCCTTAATCCCCCCTCACATTCTGATGCAATAATAGCATTCATTGCTAGGGACATTTTAGAACATAAGCAGGGTTGGGGCTCTGAATCTATCGTTTTGTATATTTTGACACAGCTTTATTAAATCTAGAACTAGTAAAGCTAGATTATAATTGATCTAAAATGACCAATATGACTATTGCTATTCATTCAATAAGAATATTAATTTTTACCACGGTCACTCAAACAAGCTATTGCATTCATTATTGATATTAACAAGTCTATATTTAAAAGGGGGTGTAAACTAAGCACATGATAATGCATATAAGTGTTAATACATATGTTGATATGTGCTGTATAACCTTGAGGCTTACATAAAGTACTCGATAATAGGTCACACGATTGTGTATATGATCTTATCTTCTTAAATAAGATTGTGTAATACTTGCATACATACAGTATATAAACTTGTGTTGTCTAATTTGACGGCTCCCTAAGATATATGTGTGTTTGTGTGTTGACAATTGATAGAGGGTGAATTACTTATTCTCATTAACATTTTAAATAGTAATGATATATGTAATTTAGAATAAGCTATGTGTACAAAAGAGATATTTTTATTCATGATTATTTTCAAGTTATGGTTGAATAAAAAAAAACTTCATGTAAATAGCCAATTTATTTACAAGTGTGGTGGTACCGAAAATTATGATAGACGGTAAACTTCCAACAAAAACAAATCAAACTTCACTAAAACGATTAAACGCCCATGATTAAGTCTAAGCCTAATTGTTGAATGTCGTCATTACTACCACATTGAAACTCACACTCTCTTAATATCCATATATGTGTATATGCAAAATAACCGCCGAACAAAAAGCGGATGTCCAGGTATATCATCTGAAACGTTAAGAGGTTGCTATTTTACGACAGGGACTCAATAGTCTTTTTTCGGGTCTTGTTTTGTCATATATTGATGCTGCAAACGAGTAAGTGTAACCTGTTAAAGAGTTGACTGTTTGTACACATATCATTTAACATATTCCCAATACAGCCATATTCCGATGCCCTCGAATTTAATTATAACATAAAATAGACGCAGGCATATAGGTCAAAATATATATTTTGCTTTGAAAAATTCCGATCACAGCTATCATGCAATATTAGAGTTTTTAACCTAACTCAGATTTAACACCGTGTGCATAGCTTTATCAACATGCAACTATGAGGATTTAATTATGAATGTAATCATTTCAGTCTAAATTTAAAACAAGAACAGTAATATTCTTTGTAGTTTTAAACTATTTTTGGCCGTATATATGCTCTACATATGGAATAATAACCGAAGGGTCCTTATCAAAATGGTTATTGGCCCGAGGGATAGGGAAAAGTAATGCCCAAGCCCGAAGGGCGCGGGCATTACTTTTTCCTATCCCGAGGGCCAATGACCATTTTGATTAGGATCCTGAGGTTTTTGTTCCTTTTATTGCATGAATTTCCGCATTTTTCGAACACTTTTTCGAGTTTTCAGCGTGAACTATATTTGCGTAACGTTTGCGTAACTTTACGTAACGTTGCGTAAAACGGCTATTTTCGAAACCTCCCTACCTTTTCGGATGGTGTTTTCGAAACTGGTCTGTCGGTTTATGAAGATATAAGAATACGTCCGAAGTCACTTGATGTTATTCAAAAGAGTCTTTGGACATATTCTTTCAGTTTGGTCGTATTTTGTTATATACACTTTCGATTTCTTCGGCCCTTTGAATGCATTATATTCACAATTTTCCATGTCGTTAATCACTCCATACGTCTGCTTTAAAGTTGGCATTTCGTCGATTCTATCCATTAATGCTTCATCAATATTAACTTAATGTTTCCCATCATCATTTTGATGCTTATATTTCATCACAAATCCTGAAGTTTTATTCCATTTATGTTAAATATCAAGCATATTTCAGTCCCTTTTCAAATGCTGTTCTAATTCAAGGCTAGGAACATGCTTATAATTGTATTAGCGTTCGGTTTATTAACGTTATACGTTAAAATACAAATATATAAACTTATTTATTATATTTTCATAAACATGTGTGTTATCATGTCACATTCTCAGTAACTGCAATGCAGTAAACAAAATTTCATTACGTAGAATTTGAATTTTGACGTCACAATTACAATACTAGGTCAAGTTCACCGAGTACTGAGTGGCCGAGCGTGTGTGTCCTACAACTAAGACAGTTGTCATAACGTACTCGTGAATATGCTAATAGAGTAGAGAATGTGCCCATGTGTAACAGGCGCCAAAGCGGCACCTGGGCTGTCGGGGTTCAATTCCTGAGAGGGGCAATTTTATTTTATTGAAATGAAATAGCCATCTTTATTTTTAAACAAAAATTATACAATTACTACGCACCCGGGCATTATCGCAAAAGATAATGACCGGGTGGTTATGCCCTGTAAAATGCTTCAACCATGCAATAACATATAATAAGCATATATGCTTTACCATATAATAATTGAAAACCATCTTACATGTTTTTCATATAATCATATTTCATATTTCTTTAAGGACTTTTTTTGTCATGAGTTATGTATTGATAATTTTATTCTATTACATACTTACTCTTACCTACTTAATACATATAAAACACAGATGAAAGGTAAACACAACGCAAATCATAGTCAATCAGCAATGAAAGCAGGATTAAGTACGATTGCAAATACACCGACATAGCTCTGCTTATTTCACTTGATATATAAATAGCATTTAGCATAAAGGATTCACCAGATATAAGTGTTTATAAGTGATTTAATACGATTATGGATATTCTATATATTCAACAATGTGTATCTGCGCAATGTTTTAGGAGGTCATTAAGCGGTCTAAAATACAAATGAACCCTTGCACATATTTATAAAGATAATGTATTTAACATGTGAATGTTACAAAGTCAAATCAATGCTCAGCTTTAAAAACTAATGTTTTAAACTTGAGGCTCTCATGCGAGTCCCACATGACGTAACAATCTATAAATAGTATAAAAAGAGAATTAACTACAGCAATAGATATACACGCACTTTACTTCGATATTTATAAATAATGATTTTATATTTATAAAACACAAATATATATCGAAAGATAACTTTAACATTGAAATTGATTTTTATATTTATGTTTTATCCGTTTGAATAAAAAACATAACGAGTTCGGTTGAATTATTCGCCTTAAGTAACACATCTTTTAAGATTCAATTATAGCTTTTCGATAGAATATAAGGATTGTTTTCATCTAAGGTAATCAGTTATAATGCACAACATTCCTACGCATATTGATCTCTAGAAGCTTCAATTTAGTTTAAAGTCAGAAAACGCCCCCTATTATGCCACATTATTTGATTTATATTGAAAAAAGGAACTGCTAGCAGCATTCAGAACATAAACATACGTCAACATGTTTTATAAATGCAAACAAACACTGTTGTGTGTCTTTTGTGGATTAAAAATGTCAATATTACATGCATGATTTAATGTATTTCGAATTCATCATAACTTTTTCATAATATATATTAACTATTCTATAGTCTGAATCAAATTGAATTCAAAAGAGTTATCCAATGATTATTCGTATATTCAATATGAGTAAAAATTGTTATATTTCCGTAAATATAGTGTTAGTGTATACCCATCTTATAAAACCTCTTCAATTTCAATAGTTTATTAATTTGAAAGGTACACAAAACTATAGAGTGTTTCTGCCTCAATTGAGTCAAGATGTGATGCAGTTTTTCGTAAGGTTTTATCAGACCACTGTTTATGAGCACAATATCGGGATGTTAATGGGGCAATCGCGTGTTTTTAAGTTTTTTAATTAAACATCGATATTTTCTAAAATTTAGGAACTTTTCACAAGTAGTTCAGGATTTCATATTTGTATATGGTGCATTTTTTAAAGCTCAAAATGTTATTAATAAAAAATTATGAACCAACACTTTTTGAATTTGGAATAATAACACTGTAATCGCATGTGCACAATAAGAGTATATTTATTCTTAATTTTTTATTTCAACAACAAAAACTACAGAAATAATTTTGCTTACTTACATGTGATTTTGATATATGCATTGTTTAAAAACAGATTCTTGAAAATAGTTACACTATCTGAGATATGTTTCTTTTAATGACGATTCGAGCCATGCTTTAGATAAAGTTGTGCTTTGATAATTAATAGATGGTGCATTGCATATTCTCATTAACCTTTTTATTTTATTTTAAATAATAATTATTTTAGAACAAGCCATGTGTACAAATAAATAAAATCATCATTATTTGCAAGCTATGGTTGAATTTAACAAATAAATCTTGTAAATATTCAATTTATTTATCCGAGTGTGGCGGTACCGAATATTATGATAAACAATTTCGTCCTTGGTTCAAACAAAAATAGATAAACAAATCACAAACACGATTAAACGCCCATGATTAAGTCGACGTCTAATGGGTTGATATCGTCATCGCTATCGCATTAAAGCTCATACTCGTTGGTTCCACATCCAAGTCTGTGCAGAATTGGCATCGTTTTCTTTGGGATTCCTGCCTCTGGGTTTATTAGTTCTGCTGCTATAACCGCTGTATAAAAAAACGGTTGTTCAGGCATATCATTTGGAACGTTAAGCGGTTGCTATTATACGAAATGGACGCAATTGTTTAGTATTGGGTCTTGTTTTGTCGCAATGTTTATATTATAAACGAGGTGCAACCCGTTAAACGTTTGACTGTATGTATACATATGCCTGACTTTGTTTTAAACATATTCCCAATAAAACAAAGTTCAGATGCTCGTAACATGTTGCTGTGAATGTTATGATAATATAAGATAGACATAGGCATACAGGTCATAATATCTTTTATCATGTATGAGTTCTACTTAATATTGGGGTTTAAAACCAAACTCAAATTTAACACCTTGTGCATAGTTTTATCAACTTGCAACTATATATCATCTAGATTCAATGATGATGTTAATAATGTCCATCTAATTATAACACAAGAACTGTAATATTTTCTTAAAAACACATTATACATGTTTTTAATATAATCACATTTCATAATTCTATAAGGACCATTATTTTCATGAGTTATGTATTAAGCATTTTATGATAGACTTAACCCAACCTACTTAATACGTATAAATCATAGATGAAAAGTAAATACAGCGCAAAGCACATTTAATCAGCAATGAAAACAGGATCAATTACGATTACAAATACACCAACATGGTTCTGCTTATTTCACGTGATGGAGAAACAGCATGTATCATAAATGATTCACCAGATATAAGTATATATAAGTGCTTTACTACGATGATGATTTTATCATATACTCTACAATGGATATCTTTGCAATGCTTAGAAAGGTTATTAAGGGGTCAAAAGCACGTACGAAACAATGTACGTATTCATAAATAGAAAACCTATAATATATGAATGAACCGGCTTGATAATAATAAACTACAGAAAAAAGCAGTGCATGCATCTCATTTTAACATTTGTAAATATTGCTTATATATTCATGGTAAAACATGAATGTTTAAAGAAAACTTTTACAGTGAAATTGGTTTTAAATTGTTGTTTTTATCCATTTTTCTAATAAAGTATTCCATTCATACAAAATGCATTTGATTGAAACATCCGTGATTAATCATGAAAAATTGTGCATAATAAATATTAACACGCAAACACTATTTTTGAAGCTTTAATTTTATTTATCAAAATGAGTCATCATTTGTAATAAATCGTCGGGAGCTCTCTATTTCTACAATAGTATATTGATTCAAATTACTCAAGAAAATACCAGCAGCATTAAGGACAACAAATGATATAAATTGAATGGATAAAAAAACAACTCATTATATTTAATATTACCGGGATTGATGGTACTCCTTTAAATATAGTGTAACTATAATTGATTTTATAGTTTTGGTATTTCCATCTTATAAACTCTCAATCAAATATCGTATTGATTTGTAAAGTAGATTTAAAAAATGCAATTAAATTAACATAAATGAACTGTTACCATGAACAACTATAAATCATTATTTCAATTATATTTGTTGAAATTCAATATTATGAATGAAGTAAATAAGAATAATAACTATGGTATATAGCTGCTATCGGTTACTGTATGGGTCATTGTAATACCATGTGCAAATAGGAATATATTTACTCTTAGTTTCTGATATCAAAACAATAACAACAGAAATACATTTAATAAAATTTGCTCTCTAATAAGTGTTTCGGATGTATGCATTGTTATAAAACAGTCTTGAATAATGAAAATACACTAAATGTAAATAAACTAAAATGTCCCAGGTAAATTACTGACTTTATATCATGTTCATTAAACAAGCTTATTAACTCTTTGATATACGAATATGAAGAACATTGTTCTTAAAGGCTAGCATTATACCACGTTATAATTATTAACACTGCTCGCTATAGCTAATTTATTGATGACCTCATACCTAAATAAAGCTTAGGAAAGCATAAAGGGTAATTTATGCAAATGCATGGCTTAACTGTCCTATTATATTGGTAAATCAATAAGTTGGCGTTTATTTATATAATAAATCTTACACATTCTTGCTTGATATTTGATCAAGAGGTATATTTGTTACAAATGGTCAAATAATTAACTGCAATTAATTGATTAACGAAGTGGTTGTGAAAATTACAACCCTGTTTCTAAACTATTTCAATCATTTAGTTGTAGACTTATTAACTGAATTGTTGTACTCACTTAAAAAACTAATAAGGCGGGTTTTGCTAATATAAAATCTCAGGTCATGAAGTAAATAAAACCAGTAAGACGATATGTTGTGTTATAGTTTTATTGTAATAAGATTGAACAACTATAAATGTATCATGTAAACAACGTGTAAATGTTACTGTAAAATAAATTAAGTAAATATAATACTAAATAGCCTTGTTTCACTTTTGGTTTAGCGTTTGCTTTCGTGTTGCTGAATGAAAATGGAAAACTCAAGTTTCACATTTCTAGTCACAAGCAGCTTTTCTTATATTCCACTGAGGAATAAACAACTAAACTAAAAATGTGCTCATATTGTTATACACTATTTATCTGTGCTTAGCTTTAATATTTCGAACCCTGAATGAATAATCCAAATTGTCCCGTTTCCGTCCACACACATAAATTAACTAGATATGTCAAAGGCAGTTTTGTTCTAAACCATCAATCAATTATTTGTGGCTTAATTTTAGACATATGATCACACATAGAAATAGTAATTTTGCATTTCCACATTATTCATAAATTAAACTTGTATATAGATTTGCATGTGGCTGTGAGTCTCAGTATATGAGAGGAAAAGGTAGTTCTACAGAGATCATACCATTTCCCTATATTATGTGTTTATAATTTATTTACTCATCACTGCATAAGAAATTCGTGTAATTCATGCACATCTTACATTATCGGTATTTATTGTGGGTTAAACAGAGAATTTATAGATCAAATCATTTATAAAAGCATAAGCAAATAAATTCGAATTAAAATGTTTTGTATTTGTTTTAATCTGTTTGTCCCTTATATAACAATTGATCCACGTCATTGATTCATGTTTAATCATGAATCATCATAAAAATACTGGTTAGCCTTAAAACAGGTCTATGTTTTTATATAATATAATAAACATATTTGTTCCAGTCTAGTGGAATAATGAAAATCAGTCTAGCAAGGTCATTGATTTATGGCCAAATTTAGAATAGTTTAATAGTATAACAAATACTGATGTCTTCTATGTTTAAAATAAGTCAGACAACATCGATTTTACAAACCATTCATTATTCACTTTAGCCTCATCTTGTTTCGATCCTGTTCATATTTTCAACTATTTTTTACCACGTTCTGCATTTATTCCCCCAAAAATAATAATTGATTCGCATTTGGGCAGCTATGGTACTTAGATCTGTTATATAGGTTGTATTTCTAAGATAGTAAATTATAAGTATCCACGTGCATCTTCGAATCAAAATCATATAATTGTATATTACATAATTAATGTATTCTATAAAAAATATTCTGGCATCATATAAAAACCATTCCAAATCAGATACACAAAAATAGACAAGATCCATTTTATTTTTTATCTGATTTCCTATAAAATACCAACTACAGACAAACAAAATATCATAATAGATATTGAGACATGTTCTGATTTATTTAACTAATATTGCATATCTATTATGTGATGCAAATGTTATTTATGAATAGCAGCCTCATACATGGGTAAACAGTTTAACATTTTTTATATTCATAAATGATGTGCTTATTCATTGCTTCGAACCGTGAAAAGGGGTTTCTTGCCTTTATAAAAGAGGTAAAATATGGAACAATAATAAAACCTTGCAATGCATCAGGGGTCATTTTAAAGGACAAAGTATGATATCATACTGATGTTTATTTATATCAACGTTATATTGACGCATATCATAAAATTATTATATAGTTTATGTTTCAATTCCCATGTACATCAAAATTTGGAGGTGTTCCCGGAAAAATATAAAGAAAAACAAAGAAAAACTAGAACTGTCGCCGTGTTGATTGTAGATATCTTTTTATCAAATCCAATCCACAGGATTTATCTTTATGAATATAATTGATAACTATACTGTTTCATGTAGAGATTCATCAGAGAATATTTGTATATATAAATATTTTTGATTTATCATTTCATTACTAAAACACGGCCATGATGCTTAAACGGCCCGGTGCCGCAGGTCCCCTGCCTTCATACAACACACATACCCAATCCTATTACTGCTAAAATTTATTTTGGGTTGAGCGTGGGTAATTACCACGTGATGATTATGTAGTTTCTTGCTTTTAATTTAACGCTAATGATTTTATCAAATGTATGCAAGATGTAAAATATTAAAAACATCACTTTATCTATTTTATCCTTACGAGTTGTTTTAGCCAATTTCTCATGCCATGCAGCAATCATTAAATAGTATGCGTAAGTATAATTTTGATACAATTTTTAATCATAAGAAATTGGCGATAAAAGATTAGCCCCACTTCGGAAACTTAATAGCTTTCATGTGGGTATCTTACCTATTTCAAAGCATTAGTTATAGTAATCAAACCACCAACAACGAACCAAAAACGGAGAAAAATGTATTAAAAGTGATGAATTCGTATTTTATAGAAATCAAATAGAATTTGCTTGGCAACTACAATTGACGTTAGTTTGCATTGCGCAAAATAATTGTTACGTCATACATGAAGCCAGTGGCAATTAATGTCTTAAATAGCAGGTGCAAACGAAAGTGCTAAGACAATAAAGTAAATATATAAATGAAAATAAAGATTCACGATTTCAAATAGTGTTGACCTATTTGGTAAAATTATTATATATAAAGGAAAATATTTATATAGCAGTACCTAGCATCAATTTTATTTTATCATCGTGTTTTATCTGAGTTCAGCAGCAAATCGCAAAGTTATTGCTGAGTAATCTTTGGCCTCGAATGCACAATAATAGCTGCAATAAGATATCTACCATGTACATTTTTCTATGTTTCAATGTAAAGGGATTTTCTTAAGATGAATATAATAAATGAAAGATGACAAAATGGAGCATTAAATAGGAATTACATATAATTGTGGTTTGAATAAAAACAATGCATCGTTTCTTCATGATTACAGCCACATGTATCATGTTTGATGAAAAGTACTTATTTAAATTAGTTTATATAAATACCGGGCCACCTTGCGGTAGTACATTTCTAGTAATTAAATAGTTATATCTCAATTCATGGGTTGATTTATATATCACTAACAGATCCACAAAATTTGAGTGTAAATGCTTTATCAACGTTTTAAAAGACAATATAATGTATTTCTAAACCCGTATGATTCAATATAAAACTGCATCGCCTTAATGACAATCCCTTTTTATAAAAAAATGTCCTATCTATCACTTTGTTTGTAGGTGCAAATGCATATTGTTGCTAGGGTCCATAAATTGAATTACATTACAGCTTTCCGTTTATTGTCTGACTTTGAATAAGTCATTTTGATTCAGCACGTAGATAGTTGCTAAGCAAATAAATAGGAGCAAGCAAACCGTACTATATAGGGAAAGGACCTTTTAATTGACCTTTTAACTCACCTTTTAACTGACCTTTTAATTCAAATGTAAAATATGCAGCTTTTATTTTTATACAAATGCAAAGAGGGTTAAAAGACTGCTTCGAAAGCAAAACGATAAGATTGCCTTTATCAGGCATACACATACGTTTTTTAGTGGAAAAGTAATACAAACATCCCACAAAATGGCTATGCCATTATCTTGTAAAACTGGCTTTCGCATATTAAATCTACATTAGGGATACTTATTTTTTGTGTTTAAATGAACAATAAACTATAAACAAAATATCACATTGCATTGCCTTATCATTATATTATAATTTTATGATTTCGATAAACTTGAAATAGCAATTAATTGTTTAAACAATATGTTTTACTTCTTGAATGATCTATTCCTCATATGTAGTATACTAACATAAATAACATATTGAACTAGAATATTAACATGTTTTTTGCAAATGCTGTCTTTGAGTCATGTTACTCTGAGAACCTTTATAACGTGTCGCTACAATATATTTGTGGCTAGCATGTGGAAAAAAACACATAAAGGGAAGTTCTTTTGTTTTAATTTGTTTTAAGCGAAATACCTCTTAAACAATTTGATGTTCACAAAACATACTTATCTGTGCGTCATTCAATCGTCATTGTAAAAGTTATTGATGACAAGAACATTTAAATAACATAATATATCGACATGAAGTAAGATGCTACAGTAATAAATAAATAAATGGCTTTTATATTCTATGATTTTTATTTTATAAATGTTCATTTATAAGTTAAATTCACCAGCAAAATGTTGAACAAATTCATAAATCATACAATCATGAAACGATTTGTTCTAATGTATTAAGACACATTGATGAGCATAGGTTTTGAGAGAAATCACTCAGGTTTAGGATATAGACGATATAAACGTATGTTTTATAGGTATTTCATGATAAGATACATACATATTCTTATATGTTCAAATAACCCAATATAATCTTGATTAATGAATTTTATATATAGCTATAAGTATTAGTGCAATTCTATATAGACCTTTAGTGCATTTGTAAGACAAATCACATTGAAATGGCGTTTTGTTTAGTGAACTCTTTTGACAGTAAGTACTTAAGATCTGGTAGATCGGAAAGGTAGATCTAGCATATCTAAAACGTCTATCATATTTTGTTAACTTACGTCAAATTGTCAAAGTCATTGACTATGAAGTCTAGCAGGTATATGAATGTATTACTATCAACTCTGAAGTATACCATATGCCTAACATTGTTAGATTGTTAATATCGATCCATAATTTATAATGGATCTAAACCTGGACACCACCTACACCTATCATTCAACACAGTTTTAACTCTGAATCAATAAAAAATATTCAAACAAAAACAAAGTTTACTGGAATTTCTTTCCATAATTCTGTTATTTCCTTTATGTTTTCCACTGAACAGCTTAATACATACAACTAACAGATTACATAAGAGCAGCATTAACCATCGTTAATATTTACCTCGTCAGGCGTTATGAATAATTAAGTGTCGGGATATTGTGCCATATTTCATAAGGGTATTATAATGAACTCTTACTGGAAGCACATATTTGTATAATATCTTTCATTCGATTTAAAATCAACTCTCTCCTGTGCTGCAGCCGAAAAGTTATCGCAGAGAACACAATTGTCGGTTCTCTATATTTCTTTATTAGGGTTCCTTGAGGAATATGCTATGAATGACTACTTATTCATCAGAGACAAAGATTGCAAGGTCCTTTAAGATTAGGTTTTCATTTTGTATTATTTTATATTGAGATGAACTTGGATGAGGGAAACCAAGAATGCAGTGGACATACAACACCACCCAATTGACTGGTCTCATCTTCGTGGACTACAAACGAGCAGCTAAAAACAGAAAAAGATGCAAATCCATGGTATGCAACATCAGTCGACGCGCCACAGGGTAAAGGTCAAAGATATTGAATACCGTATGTGATTTTAATCACTAAAATTTATATAACTGATCAACATAATAAACAAAACTATTTCCTGATTTCCATTAATATGTGATGTTTTCATATATTTTTTATATTTTAGAATTCTCGATTGCATGTTTTTTTTCAATAGAATTTCTAGTTTGACATTGATATCTTCCAGATTTAAGATAAGAGAATAATTACCCGAAATTACATTATATGAAGATTCAAACACACGTTGATTGGTTATGTTAACACAGCCGAAAGTGTCAAACAAAACTTGCAACGTTACGCGACAATATTTCAATAGCGATGACTATAACAATGCAACATCTCACGAGTAAAGTTAAGCTAAATGGAGCGTTTATGTGAATAATAGAAAACTAGTTGCCAATCAAATCCTTGCTCTTACATGGACCAACCGGAAAACGTGCTATTCTAAATTAATCAGATTGGAACAGTGTGTTTTTTATAACGTGCACGGGGAAACATATATATGGTTTGGTTACTGTTTAGTATCGCATGGTAGTGTTCGTTAGTTATGCGTGCGTGATAATTTCAACCAATACTTGCTTACGAGTTATCAGGAAATATGCATTTGAAAAAACTAATAGTTAACAACATATAAGAATATCAGTTTTATACTTGACTGGCTATAATGCTATGACGCAAGCTGCTTCTTTCATACTTTTATAGCTTAGTGCCGACGTTTCTTTTCACCTTTTAGTTTCGAGCCCTTTGTTTAAAATTAATAAAAGCCATGACAAGCGTATAAACAATATTACATTTTGCATCAAATAATGCATACAAGCAATAAATCCAAGTTGCAGCTTGTCTCGAGTTTTCCAAGAAAAACATCCAAAAATTGCATATGTTTACAAATGTTTAATAGGTTTACAGGTTTTCGAAGTTTATACTAGATTCTCTCATACAAACATTTAATAAATGGTTGCAACATGTCATATCAGGTGTGGCCATGCCGTTAAAGTAGTCTATAACATACAGATACAAGAACAACACTATAAGATATGACACTTTATGCAATATTGAATTTATTTTAACAATTATATCCTGTTATTCATCGTCAGAAATAAGGTTATTTTTTTAATTTGTATAGTTTATACCAAATTTTGCTATATGTTAAGATAGTTAATAGTTATAAACGGCAATCTCGTAATATATGTATATATGACATGATTACATATCATACAATACTATGCACTTTATTGGTCTTGCTAACAAAAGTGCATCATAACTATAAAATTATTAAATCATATCCTATAATACATTTAATATCTTTATATCTTATGTTTCTGGATATTTGTCGTTAAAAGAACAGGATGATTTTTAACTGTAAACATACATTTGCGATATTGTGTTTAATTGATGTGTGTAACAATTATTTACATCTAAAATACGTATTTGTGTGCGGATATGTTGGTCTTTAATACAAGCCCTTTAAGTAAAAATAGTTTTGGAAGTGCCCACATAATGTATAATAAAAATCATATAGCAATTTATCTACACACACTCAAGCCTTTGAGGCACAAATTGCTCCATTAATATGGCTAGCACTCCATCTGAAAATTATTGATCGCACTTGCATTAAGGCAGTAACCTTCAACTTCAAAACCTAGCAGCTGTATGTTAACAAAAATAGGATACATTTGCAGTCAAACCAAAAACATGGTGAAAAGAGGAAAAGCAAAATGGAAAACGCAACGGATTGTTTGTGTATTTTCGGCTGCATGGTATTATTCATATAAATTGACACTCAAAATCTATTCATACAACATGTATGTTAAATAAAGTAATCATGATTCGCAAAATATATGCAAAATGTGCTTGATTATTTATCCCCGCTATATACCTAAATGAACAATAAATCAATATAAACATAAAATAACATATTTAACTTCTTGTGAATCTTGATATGACTAAACAATTAGAAACAGTTTTTCTATTTTTTCTATTTACAGTTTAACTATTTTTTTGCTAAACCTTCAAATTTGACATTTACACATGGTTGCACGGTGCTCTCCTTCTTATAAATATGATCCTATATATTATGGGCTATTCACATATGTTTAGAGAATCTTTAGATATCCCAATATGAGTGACACGTGTCTTGAATATAGAATTGTTCATTCAAAAATGGTGTTTCACTTATTCTTTGATATATAAATGTTGTTGTCTTAAGTACATATCCAGAATATCTTATAGGGTGATGATTTTAAATTCGAAATTTCGTTACTTATATGGGTTTATTTGTTAAACTACCATATCTTATCACTTTTATGTGTCTTTCGGTATTGCCTGATACTTCGA
>LQRL01115246.1:5907-19997 GCA_001703475.1 Hydroides elegans
GCGCTGAGGAGTTTAATGTTGTTGGTATCAATATGAAACTAGGTGTTTTCCTCAGAATTCGTAATTGTAAATAGTTATTACAAAATAGTAGAGTTCGAACTTGTCATTTTTGCAGTTAATTTTTGTCCTGTGGAATATCTCAGCCATTTTAGATATAGTGTATTGGTCGAGTATTGAGGCCAAGCCTACTTTTTAGCCTTTAGCAATCAAGGCAATGTCATTTTGACATCACTGCTCTTTCTGGCAAACTTGTATCAAAATTATAATTAAATGCGCTAGGTGCAAAAGCAGAGTCATCGCATACGATTGCCTTTATCATTTCATCCATATGAAAATTATGAAAACTGACTATTTCGCTACTTCCAGACAGGGTGGCAAAGAATACAATTTCAACATTTGTCCACACACATATATAATAAGACTCATTTAAGAAAATAACTTTAAGAGCATATATAATTATCGTTATTCGTACTACATCTGATGTACACTATTGAAATTCACTATTGATGAATTTTCGAGACCATGTAAAACACATGAAACTACATATATATAATTCTGATATAGCTATGCACCCTTAATCATCTCATTGTTCCTAGTGCCAGCTGATCAACGGGTTATGTCGGTGTGCCTTGTCTAAATATCACGTAATGCAGTGCGTTCAAATGCCATTGCTAATACCAAAACGCCTAATCACATGGCCTTATAGGTAATTCTTAAGTGAGTAAATAATAAACATCCGACGCGGGGAGATGTCGCGGAACGAAGTTTGTACTAAGTTTGGTATTTTAGGGGTGAATTGGTTCAGGGCTCTTCTTTTCCAGCGTGAAACCCGACATCTGGTGACCGCAGCACCGAAGTACGATTCCGCGAGATAACGATGTTTTTAATGATCTAGACCTAAATTAAGTTGTGGTAACGCTCATATGTTCGCGAAATAACATTGTCTTTTTTTAATTGAAGGTTCAAAGCCAAAGGAATTTTTGTCTTTTTTAAAAGTTCTGATATCATGCTTATAATTTGGATATCCTTTCGTGCATTATATTTGTTGTGGGTATGGATTGTGAGTTTTTGACATCATGTGGCGGTGACTTTTTTGTATTACTATAATAAGTTTAGTCTATCTCGAACCATGCTCATTCTGTCACACTTTCCTAGAGGCAAGTCAGTAAATATTTCACACTCTATCAGCATCAATTTAATAATCGGCACACTTGATGTGTCCTTTTACTGATTTTTTTTTTACTGAGAGTCTGAACACATGACACTCTGAACCGTGTCTTAGCACAGAATCACAACCCACAACGATTTCCCAAACCTATATGGCCAAAGAGCAATCAGTCAGCCTTTTTTATATGTCTTTTATAACGGCATGCAAACAGGCGTAAGAAGTCTCATGTGGGTGACATACTCATTACTCGAAGACAATTGAAGCTATTGGTTTGGCACTAAATTGTAATGACACAGCTGAGTTGTAATTTGCCTTCTTTAAAAGGTTTTTGCTTCTTCACGCGAGTAGAGGCCTCATCATGCTCTTCTTTTTTTCGATGAAATTCGGCGTTCGGTGATTTGGTCGTGATAAAAACGTTATGCAACACAAACACAGACGAACAATTAATGCATATATTGATGTTTCAGTAAGAATTATAAAAATATAATAAAATTGAAAGGTTTTTGCTTCTTCACGCGAGTAGAGGCCGAATCATGTTCTTCTTTTTCAGTCGACGTTCGGTGGTTCGATCGTGATGGAAACGTTTCGCAAAGCAAACTCAGCGAAGCAATTATCGCTTATATATTTGTTTATACAAATGTATTTTTAAAACGTAACTTTTTCCTAAATATAAATTTACATTAAATGGATTTTCTCTACAAAACAAGCAGTACTTCATCGTTTCCGGTTTGAGAGAATCACCTCTCTCTCTCCTTTTTAGTTTTTATATATCTAATCTACATGCGCTTCGTTTTCACCAACGTTTGACTGGTTTGATCTTTGTTTTAATGATTTAATGGAATTTATAATAGAACGGCCCACGTGAATTAATAATTTAATAGGACTTTTTTGGCGAAATCATATATCACCCAGAAAGAAATCCTAGATATGATGTTTTGTTATTTCACAAACGCCCATTATACTTTATTGTGATTTGTTCCGCTTGCCATATTTGCCAAATAACTTGAGTAATTCACTTGTCCCCTGACTTATCAAATCATATAGGCCGTTTGGGATTTTTGTTAAGTATCCCCATCCCGACCTTTGTCCCTGTAGTTTAAAGGAACTGTTTTCACATTGTTTCTGGTTGTTTAGGTATATTTTTTTTCTGAACAACGTACATCTTAAGGGACAAAATCTGTGCTAAGACGAATGCACTTACAAAACCAATTTTCCGCTAATAAAACCATGACACTGTTACGACGCAAAGAGCATAAACAATGAAGTAAGTAATTGCTCGACAAAACACGAGAGAAAGTAGTTTCAGAGCAATTTTAAGCCAACCTCCCAGAGTCCCTAAAGAGACAGTTAAAATCATTTCCATCTCGGCAGTATATACATTTGGCTTTGTGCTTAATGTTTTTATGTGGCCATTAGATGCTTAATTTATATATAGCGCTTTGGAACTTCTCAGTTGTAAGGTATACTTGATCCCTTCACCAAAATGCATCAAGTTCTATATATAAGGTGTGGCTTAAAAGGCGGTGCCCCCGCTTTTTCGCTTTTCAATATGATATGTTATACCATATTGCATTGTTCATTTTATGCAATTGAGGCTTCTGGCTTAATTTATTCTGGATCAGCGCCTCTATATTATGAATAGACAACGTTTGTTATTTTCAAAATTTTATCCATCAAAATTAAGTTTGATTTAGCATTGAATAACCAGTCGCTGAAATACGATAAAATGGTTTCATTACAGATCATTCATTATATGAAATAGTTTTTTTTTCTAAAATGATGAAAATAATACTAAATACTGATTCATGCGTTCCTTTTGTAATAGAGCGGAAAGGCTTTAATGAAATATTGTTAAATCATGGTTGATTGTGTATACCTTTTTTTAAAAATCTCACGGCAACACATCGATAAATTCTGTCCAATTTAAATTCTAATGCAACCTTACGGGGTTTGCTTTGGCAGAACCCGCAAGCAGCCAAAATCATATTTTCTTGGGCAGCAAGGCCTCTCGCGTGTATCAAATGGGGCATAAATAAACCAGTTTATGGGACATGGATATGAAGGAAAAGAGCTTGTTTCCATGGTATCAGTTCCATCTTTGTGCTTCACTTTACTTCGAATTACGACTGATTATCTGTTTGAAAACATTGGCCTCCACACACGAATGACAACAAATTCAATATAGTTTTTAGTTCGTTCTTTGCGTCCAGGGTGCTTTCGAATCAGGGAAGGGGGTGGGTTTTAAAGACGATGCACTTATATGCATATACATTGTAGCTCCATGTCGGAACTGTCATACTTTTTTGAAGAAAAAAGAAATGACGAAATGAAAGAAGGCCTACATCAGACCTGACATACATCATACCTTAATGCCGATAAAAATTAATAATGCATAGCTCAATGACAGGCAAAAGACATGGAAATAGAATGTAATGTCATTATCATCAAGGAATTATTAAATATTTAATTGCCATCTCGTTTTATAGTGCAACAAATTGTAGGTTCATAAGGGTAATACAGCTAGCCTTTGTTGCAGCAAAATGAGGATACAGTTTGAGGGTTCTGTGACATGCACTTTTAAAGACACCCGTTCGCGGAAGGTAGCGGCTTTTTTAGAAGGAATATGGCCGCGTTTATGCAAACGAAAAAGCTCGGAAAATAGCAAGAAACCCGATATTTTCTTAAGCCACATTTGTATAAAAACATAGCAATTTATCCCCTCTGTTCACGCAAAAATTTAGGATATTTTTTGTGCGTGTAATATTATCACTAGCAGGTGATGTTCATAACTACTGCGTCATGCGGTCGTCAAATCATCTTTCAAGATGCACATCTCAAGAAACTACGAAAATGCATAAAATAGTCGTTTATGAAATGCATGAAACTGCATGTTATGACCAATAATACAGTTTTAGAGCCTGGTCACATTAGAAGCTATTCAATCTTTCCACCCATCAAACCCTGGTTTTCACTGTATTTCTCATATGGTAAAAAACGCGAGTACTAAGGGCATTTTAGAGCTTCCCTAAAAGATGACCTTGGAGGATAGGGTTTTCTGGGCAAACTTTTTTAAAAGCTTCAAATATGACCAAGCCCTAATAGTATTTTCTAGCCCCGTGGACCAATCAAGCAAAACACTTCATGCATTTTCCTTCAAAGAACGAGAAATATTGGATTGGACATGTTTTCATGCTCAGCTAAAATTAGAGTGTCTGTTCTCCAATATAGTTTCTACTTCAGCTTAAATGCCAATTGCTACTTGTAATATTTTTTTCTACAATTTTGATAACCTTCTCATCAGGATGGCTAGAAAAATGCTGAATGAGATTTGTTTTTATAAGAGTCTTTGCTGTTTATTTACATTTTTTAAATATGTTATGTGCAAATGAATACATCCGAGGAGTTTTTATTTTCACTTAATACATTTGATACATGTGCTTGTCCCTTGCCTATATTTGATGTCATTGAAGTTTGTAGATCTCGTTTGCGACTGCGCATATACAGACGCGCATGCGCACTTGCCTTATGTGCATAGCATAATGTTCACGCATAGTTTTATTGCGTTTGCGATTTCACTGCCGTTATAAAAGGGATGACATCTTGGAAAGAGTTAGTTTAATATGTACTTGAAGAGAAAAAAAAACGAGAAAAAAGCACTGTGCTCGTACAATGTACGTTCAAACAATATTCACTTGAATATGGTAAACCAGGTATGGATTTAGATGGGGCAAGTCATGCCCCTGTCAACTATTTCTGGATCCGCGCCTCTAGGCCTGGTTTGGCAAGGTGCATTGCAAAGTACGACCTAGCTCCTGATCCACATCATATAAGAATATTCATATAATTATAATAAGACACTGAAAAAAGTTTGAACCACAAAAATGCTACTGGTCAATATTTTGAGATAGGACTTACTGGTGATCAGAGAAAAAAATTCGAGAAAACCGTGGGATGAAAACTAAAGATATCATATTTTCATGTTTTACATATAATCATCATTCATAGCATGGTTTGAGTGTTGAATATGTATATCAATCTTCAATTCATGTTTTCTCCCATATCATTTATATAATGTGATATGCTCTCATTTGATTTCTTTTCAGGGTCATTGGCTGTTTTTCGTGTCTTGTAATTGAGAAACGGGACTATAATGTTCTTCAATACCGGGAAAGTAAGTAATACTTTATTCGTGACATCTTAACCGATTCAGATCGGAAACCAATTAAGAGACTTTGTGTGCTATTGAATTGCTTATTTAACTAGATTTTCTAGCGAGAAAAAAACCTTTATGCATCATTTTACAACAATAAACCTCTAAATATTGTATATATTATGTCATATCATACATTGTACTTGAAAATATTATTAAAGTTCCTTAAGCAGGCCAAAAAGTAAGGATTGGTTAAATGCTATTCCTACAGGTGTTATTTCAATTTGTTAGGTGATGTTATGACCTATCCTGGTGGATATCATGAAACTTATTACCAATCCAGATCTTAGGGCCTGGCCTCATTAAAAATATCTTGAGTTGTTTCCCTAACAAACGTTGTTTTCTAATGTATCATAAGTTTCACAAATACGAAGCTAATCTAAAAAAAAACAACAAAACATTAAAATGTATCAATGTTATATAAAGGCATACTTTCAAATATACTCTTTGTTAAAATTGATACACACATGTTTTTTATATTTTGATATACCTTTTTTTGCATTGATTTTCCCTTATCCCAATTTCAGGTCATTGTGGAGGAAGGGCAAGCATTGAGCAGGCATGCTCTAACATGGGCAGAGGCACAATGCGCACACTTTTTCGAGGTAGCTTTATCTCAAACTTTATATTTTTTTACATGTTTTTTTTTTCTTATTTCGCCTGATTAAATGCCATTGACTATGTAATTCTACATGACGTCACCCTTTTTAGTAATTTTTATAAAAGGAATATTTCAAATTTATAGTTTTTATTAGAGTGTTAATTCTATTTTCAGATTAGTCTAGGGCCAAACAATAATAGTTTTGTTACATACGTAAACTTGCATTAACTTTCTCCGTTTGATATTCGAAACCTATAAGGCGTTTTCAAATATATATAATATGCTCATTTATCAGTATAATTTATCAGAAATTGAATATTTTTTGGAGTCCTTCAATAGTGCAGATTTGCGGGAAAATTTCTCACCTCAAGTCTAGACCAGGGTTTTGGTTAAAACACACAGAAACCGAGTCTTGACTTGAGGTGAGAAATTTGCCCATATAAGTTCTGACCAGCTCGAATGATACCATGTCAACACATGTTAGTATAATGTTTTCCAATGTAAATGTGGAAAATTGACATGATCATAAAGTAAAAACAGGGAAAAGAAGGTAAATTTTATGTGTATTTTAGATACCAAACGAACATTTTTGTAAACATGATAAAATGTATGAATATTCAGATTTAATCCGAATTACCAGATAACCATAAATTGTTGTTTGTCGCTGTGATGAGACCATGAGATCGCTGAACACTCAATAAAAATAAAAAATGTCATAACTCTAAACAAGCCCTAATACCATTATATCTCTAATGATTTCCCACTTCGCAATGAGTCCACTAAATCTCTAGTCTTGTTGCTTCAGACAGACATGATAACGGAGAAATCATGGAACTAGGTGTGAAATTGCATGCTCATCGCGTTTTGCACCGAAAGTTAGTTATTAATGCTCCTAGCATTGGGTTAACCAGCCTGAGTATGATATGGTTTATCCTGATAGATTACATACGTTTGACTCCAACGTACTTATTAATATAGAAATCTACTCTGCAGATGAGATCGTTTAAAACATGAAATTATGCAAAAACTAAATATGATGGTATGTCGCTATTTTTGTTTGCAATTTTACAGGGATTACAGGTACAGATTACAATATCGGAATAAACAATTGCTTACGATAGCTTACGATAGCTTGCGATAGCTTACGATAGCTTACGAATAAACGATTGCTTACGATAGCTTACGATAGCTAACGATAGCTTACGATAGCTTACGAATAAACGATAGCTTACGAGTAAACGATAGCTTACGATAGCTTACGAATAAACGATTGCTTACGATAGCTTACGAATAAACGAATGCTTACGAATAAACGAATGCATACGAATAAACGAGAAACGAATAAACGAATAAACGAATACGAATAAACGAATAAACGAATACGAATAATTTTGCTTACGATAGTCAAATTGGAAGTGGTTTTAACTGTACCTATCGTGTGTAATACGCCTGAGCACCTTAGCGACAGCATCTGTTTAATTATCAAAGAACATAGGCGTGTAGTGAAACGAGCCATCGGTACCACGAGGACACACCCTGTTTTCGCTTCAACTCACCACTCATTGTCAATCCAGGATGCTGCCTTTAAAAAAAAGACGCCCCTTGTATTTGCTCGAACTCCTTTGTGAAAAAAAAATCACTTGTTTTTGCCCAAAACACCTGAAACTCATGATGTCTCTTAGACATGCGTCACCTTTTGGAGGCTGTAAGCTGGTAGCATGCAACGACAGACGTGTGAGTGTTGATTAGATTTCGTCGGCCAGACAATTCGGGTCAAAGATCCACCGGCCTGGTTCCAAAGAAAGATAATATATAGACAAAAAATGCATATTAAAGCTACCCTGCACTGATTTAATGTTATTACATTTGACGTGAGATTACGGCTATCACCCTGAGTAAGAGTCTGCCGTTTGACTGGATCTAGATACCTCCCATACATAATTATCCATGTTTTCATTTTTATTATGTTATGGAATTCGTATATGAGTATCCAGATACACGTTTAAGTATATGACTCAACTCTTCTATGATGTTGAATAATAATGTGACATAACAATAAAAATAGTGAAGCCCGTTTTTGATTTTGAAAAATTCTTTTAAATATGGTTAAAATAAATGGATCGCCATACGTATTTGCGTCCACATAAATGTTACTTTAGATACATGTTTTCATAGCCTGATAATGCATGCCATGTCTGCCTCGAAAAATAGTAGAAATGATTCAATAAATTGGGTACATCTTTATTTTTATCATTGGTGCAGCATTCATTTTAATGGGCATTTAAACTTCCCTGTGCTGCCAAATAAAGCAATCGCAAGACCCTGAAATGTAATTACACTTTGGAATGCGTAGCTTTTAAAAACCTGGCAAAAGCACCCAATGGAAAATCTTACTTCACACAAACTGTTCACAGGTATACTTGCTTCGGTAAAACGAAACCCTCGCAAGATTATTTTAAAACTTTTAATGGTAACGGAAATTGAATATAAAAAGTATAACTTATTTAGATTTCACCAAATATACAAACTTTACTAAAACACTTATAAAATCCTAGCTCAAAAGACATGAACTTTTAAATAAAAATGCTGAGCGTAGCGTAGAGATTATATAAGACTGAAGCAACGTTAAACAAATCTACTATTTACACGCATGTTATTTCAAAACTTTTCAATTTCATGAAACTTCAATGAAAGCATGCAAAGCAAAACTCATATAACGAAACAAGTTTGCAAAATTCACATTGGGTGTCCCTCCTATCATTATTGCTCGATACATGTTGACGTGATCGCCCGGGAGCATGATCTTGATCATGACGACGTTTTGCAAGATGTGATAGACAGCGAGGCATAGTCAAGTTATGAATAAATCAAGATCATAAAAAAAAGTATCGACAAGGGCGAAATAGTGGCTCGGGTTTTACTGACGTAGGTTGTTGAATCTTATGTGGAATCAAGTCATTATTTATTTAAATTTAGCACAAATCGCCATTTTCGTATCAAAATCAAATGGACATACATGTTAAACTGCCCTATAAAACTATCGATAAATAATCCTTACTCTATTGAGTTGAGTTTTAACATTTATATTCAGTGTGCCACTCACATATACAACATTACGTTAAGTGAGTTTTCGATCTGAGTAAACGGCCATAGTTCAATGGGACGCGACTGAAACGAATTGACGTGTCTCAGGTAATATCTATGCGTTTGAAACACGTTTGGTAGGCTTTTAACGGAACCCCTAAAAGCTCCAAATCATGCAACGCAAAGAGTCCTTCATAGATCGAAAACGGATTCTTTTTCTTTGAGTTCAAGGGTTTCTTTAAAAGATGCTACATAGAGTTTCTTTGCCATGAAGGTTTTTTAAGTGCGAAATATATCGCGTGATATGGTTTCCTTGTCGTGCTTTTGATGGGATTCAACAATAATTGTAAAACGCAGTTATGCCAATATTTATGAAAGCAATTATGTTCTCTTTTATCGCCGTTTGTTTTTTAACAGTACCACTTTCTTCCCTGTCATCATTCTACAATTCTGAAGATTATTTCACGAGTTCTAGTTAGAAAAGGTGTTCCACATGTGGCTTGCATATTTATATATGATGTTTTCTAGCTTGCAGAAGAGGGGAACACCTTATTTGGTCGTGAAGTGCCCTTCATTTCTGGCAACTGACATGACGCAACCTTAAATGCCTTTGTCATCTGACGTTTATGTCACCTTACGTGATATTGTATGTGTTCAAACCATACCATAACATCCGGCAATGATTCTCACAAGAACGCCTTTCGGCTGATTGATGAGAAGAGAAATCGCGTATTTTCATATATATATTTAAAATGAAACATTTTACCAAACAAGTGGAACAGCGCATTCACTTTGGAAATGATTTTACAGAAAATAAAACGCAATGTGGTTCGACGGCGTTTTTATTTTAGCATAGTGGACAAAAGATGTATCTTATAATTCTATATAAATACAAATTCTTCTATACAAATTTATCCCTATTTTTCATTTACAGAGCAATTCATTCCATCGCCGTGTCCATTTCAAGATGCCTACATCTTCAACTACAGCAACAATTCCGGCGGAGTGTGCAGGATCCCTGAATCCTCGGCCAGGTCGTGTGCAGGTGGGGCGCGGTATAAGATGGATTTCAAACATTGTCGGGGTCCCGCATATACGTATGATGCAGGTATGGGAGAATAAGTGATATTCTTACTTAGAACTCAGGAAATGTTGTAAGCAAAACCTAAGTACGTATATTTTATCACTTGTCAAATGCTGTTTAACCCTTTGAATGAGTATGCTTAGATATCACTGATTGATGTGCTATCAAGACTTGTGAGAATTGCTTTGTATATTTGCTACTTTTATTTCCAAGTAAACCTTTTACATCGAAAAATAAACAAAACATTATCTCGAACTTTCTTGTCATTTGCCTTTTGTCGAAACCAGCGTTTTCAAGCAACATTCTATTTAAAATAAACGCATTTATATAAATAACACGGACTTGATATTGAATGATTGCTACAGAGGTAGACCTGAGATGCATGGGTCATTGGAAAATGGAAAGTTGGCAACTAGGAAAAAGGGAGGAAACGAACTACATGGCAGTCAGTTTACAGTCAGATCACATACGTGAAAAGCAACAACAGTACAGGTGTATTGTGAGTAGCTCTATAATAATGTATATCAACTATTGCTTGTTGTCCGTTTTTAAATACTTTTGATATTTTTAACGTTGAAGAAAGCTATATGATTCGACGTTGACGTCGCAAAATATTTTGGTCAAGAAAACATCCAGACTCATTATGTACATTTGCGCTGCTTATGCCTCATTCTAGTTTGATGTTATCATCAATGTTATTTTAATTTCAAATTTGAGGACATTTATCGTTTTATTGCCGCTTTTGTAAAATCTAAATTTAAATTTATCCTTGTTTTGCAACCGTGCTCATTATAACTCACCCCAAGCTAACGTCAGTGTCGTTTCATTTTGACCCATATTTGAAATAATCATTTTTACATTTTTAACAACAAGTTGCCATCAATTTAATTTCCCGTCAACAGAAATGGATACAACAATTTAAATCTTGATAAGACCTGTTTGCCCTGTTTAAATTAAATGTAAAAAAATAAATGATAAAGTCACTTGAATAAAAAAAGCATTGTTAGCAGCTAGAAAGATAATTCATCTAACTTTTAAAACACTATTTTCGAATTGAGAAGCTAATAGTGAAGTGATACATGTTTACCAAACATTTATAAATATAAAGATATCGTTACTTTTTGAAACAAATTTGTTTTAATCTATAGGATTTATACTCTTAATGCTTCAAATTCACAATACATCTGTGGAAAACAGACGGCAAAAACTAATTCCCACTACTTCCGTTGATTCTGTCCAGATGCCAATAAATGTAAACTTCTATATATACATATGTCTTTATCTTTTTTAAAATCTAGATTTACAAGGTTGTCGGGACGCTGTTGTACGCTGCCATGTCTGCGGACGCCTCTTGTCAAGGTCTGCAGTCGCACAAAGACGGACCCGTTGTCATGGAGATGAAACGAGGTGGGTGAAAATGAAGGAATTTTGTCAACCCTCAATTCTATATAACTTCACTAGGTTATGAACCCTCAAACTGTTTCCACCTCCTAACAATTTTTCAACTGCCGTTATTCCCCAAATTATATTTAAGAGATAAACTATCTTAAAACAATATTAGCTCAGACTTTTGTCTAAGCGGTTAAAATCTAATTATCTCTTCAACTTGAAGCCATTGGATCAAATTTTACCAAAAATATACAACAGACAGCAGACATTGCCCTGAAAGGACCTTAAGATTCAGCGCTCTCAGCAGTAGCCTAAGCAAAATAGACCCAATTTAAGTACAATTTTGTTGATTTATCCTAGTTGTCTAAGGGACGGATTGGGTGCCATGTGCAGTTGGATTTGCCAGGCTGCAATGCTGCAAGAAAGAATTGGTAATAGGTGTTTACTGATTTCGAACGACAGCAAGAGAATATTTTTTTTAGAAAATAAAGTACTTATATGTATTTGGGAAAAATAAACAAATTGAATGAATGAGCAATATTCAATCAATATATATTTTAAGTTTAATTGTCCGAAAATGAAGAGTACGATGTATGTTTAGGCAACAAAACGAAATTATCTACATTATTGATCATGGAAAAGATACAGAGTACAGAAAAAGGGTTCGGTCAAAAAGGTTTCCAAAACTGCATGTATTGGCCAAAACGTTTCCAGTGATAAAGGCTCGACGCTTCACAGGATTTGCAACAAAAAAATAATTCAGTTTCTTAGCTGAATCACCTTGGTTTATCATTTCGAATATGCACTGTACAAGAGCCATTTTTAAATATGGTGTAAATCTATTAAACTTATGGTCAGAAACATTTCGCCATATTTCTGCAAACACGCTGTCATTTTTTAAACGTAATTGTAGCCGGAGACTTTTGGCCCGAATTCACTTTAATAATCTACTCAAACCATTATGCATTTTGATTAATCTAAGTTTTCTTGCTAAAGACTGAATTATTCATCAAAGCGTATAGAGTAATTGCTAGGCTTTTATGGTTATTTTATGTCCCGAAGATTTAGGTGGATCCCGCGACGTGAAATTATTATTTATGACTTTTTATGAAACATTTTGTTTAAAGTAGAAATATCATGTAAAAATTACTATAATTAAGTCTGCTTTGTGTTTGACAGTCCGTATAAAACTGCTCCATGTTAAAAAATCATATAGTCTAGGTGTTTCATTTCAGTAATATAAAGATTATGGCAGGTATTGTTTCTTTTTTACCGAACTAACCCCATTAATACTGTCCTTTAAGAGTATATCTTCAAGTGGCACGCGGTTCTAACCCTACATTTTTCTATCGTTAAGCGTTTGGCATTTGACGTTTAACGGTTTACAATATCACAATTGAGCGTTTGATGTTTAGCGTTTAACGTTTAGCCTTTTTTGTAACGTGGTAAGGGCGGGGAAATGTTCAAATATGTTTTTATTTTGCCTGAATGAGGCTTGATTTATATAAGATAGAACTCACTTAAATACGTGTGCTAGCGAATTTTCGTTGGTTGACGGTAGCCTAGGCATTCTAATACTTGTAGATGTGATTAACACGGTGTTCCTTATACATTACTCATACATGTAGCCAGATATTGCTTAGCATTTAGCGTTTAACGTTACCGTTTAGCGTTAAGCGTCTGTTATGTCGGGGTAGAAACGCACGCGACTGATTATCATTTCAATCACTAATGCTAAGAGTTTAATTTCAAAATACTATGTCTGGATATTTGCACTATCATGATAGCAATGAACTATGTTCTTGGGTGGATTCCTTTATTCAATAGACGGGAGAATCGGATGTTGTTTTATGAAAGTCGACCTAAATTGGTTTGCAAATGTAACATCATATTTTCTAATAACATACCAAAATTACAATTATCAAATATATCGGTACACAAGTTGTCTTTAAATGGAAGTTCAAAGTCTATGTAGGATGATTTATAAATTTTTGGAGCAACTATGGTCGATCTTGGGTCCGCTGAAGATGAATTCTATATGAATTGTTTGTTTGGGGAGGGTTATTTTTTTACATATTTATTAACTCAAACCCACCCAGCCACTCACTAAAATCATTTACACATATATATTTCAATACATTAGAATAATGGTGTTTTAAATTGCATATAGAAAAAAACGAATCAAGGACGAAATTAAGATGTAAATTTACACACCATTGAGCTAAGTGGTCAGGATAGTATATCAACTAACTTTATTGTATTGATATTCAATTTGGTCTTCAATGCGCCTTCAACCACTGTGTTATATACATACATGTGTTAACACAGTGGTTTGTGAAGCACATCTTGGAGGCGACTCACGTTGTGGCTATCCGACCCATATGAGGTCCGATGGCCGTTCTCTTCAGAGTCGCCTCCTTTAATGCTTGGGTAAGTTCCCCCACTCTCCTCTACCCTCTCCGTCCTTCTCTTACCCCTTTCTTTTCCCTCTGATTATCTGTACTCCTTTCTCTGTTTCCTTCTCATCCTTCCACCTTATGCCCCCCCCCCCCCC
>LQRL01115255.1:0-14488 GCA_001703475.1 Hydroides elegans
GGTTAGGAACGTATTTCATAGAAAATGAGAGCAAAGCGGCCTAGGACAGGGGGCCCATGTAAAGAAACTTCTATATATATAATTTTCTATTCGTCCCCCTCTCCATATGTTAACATATGGAGAAGGGGATCGATAGAAGATTGCTTAAGTAGTCTTTCTCTTTCCCATATCTTAATATATGGGAAAGGGGACATATATAGAAGATTATATTTATAAAAAAAAGTCTCTAAACATCGGCTCCCTTAAAATTTAGTGTCCCTAGGTCGCTTCGGTCTCATTTTCTATGAAATATATAAAATCATACCGAAAACCAATGTGGAAAAAGGTCACATTATTATACACTATAAAATTGAAAATCCCATTTCTGCTTCCAAGTTTAGCATGAACAACATAAAAAAGTGAATCCAGGTCAAAACGCAGCCGGTCAAAACGCAGCCGGTCAAATCGTCACCGATTTTGCCAACATAGGTCAAAACGTACCCGGTCAAAATGTCACCCGGTCATTAAGTCCCCGACTAAAACGCCACCAAAAATGCAACATAGGTCTTAAAGTCACCGGTCCAAAAAGTCACCAAAATATTTATTCCCATACCGGATATCAACAAAAGTATATCGCTGTTGGCAAGCATTCCACTACATTATATATCGAAATGAAGTGGAACGCTTGACAACAGCGATATACTTTTTTATGTTGTTCATGCTGAACTTGGAGGCACAAATGGGATTGGCAAATTAATAGTGTATAATAACGTTATGTAACTGTACAAAACATCACATAAACATACAAATTGATTTTGAGAGCATGTAAAAACAATTGGAATAAATGTAACAGTGAGCACAACTAGCACAATATTAAATACTCAAAAATATGATAGAGTGAGTGAGGTTAGGCGTGATAACATACAAATTACAATTTGCCAAATTGTCAGTCACAACTTTCGCGGGAAGCCACATTAGGATAATGAATTAGCGATTTTTGCTTTCTTTTCTTCGATTAACTTTGTTTGTTTAGTGTTCCATTTGTAAATGGCATATTGCAGCATGAAACAAAACCTCTCTTGGCTGAGATGGGTGGCGGTCCACTTGAATCGCTGCAAATAACTATTGAACTGTTCACAAATTTCAGTATTTGCAACAATGCCTGGCATCCTGATATACTTGAAAACGTCCCCGCATTTGTGATTAAAAGAATGGAGAAGGTCGTGCCAGCAACGACAATTCTTAAAATAGTGCTCACAACGATTGAGGGCGTATTCACTGAATTGACAAGCGAAGTCATAGAACAAGTGTTCCGGTGGGTCTTGCTTGTACTTGAGAAGAGCTGCAAACGGATCTTTGCGACCTTCAGATCCGGGAATGATATGAAACCCATAGCAATGTCCATGAACCGGACATAGAAAAAGAAAAATATTCGAATAACCTCCTCTGGTTACCATGGGATATTTCTTGGAGCACTCAGTGGTTTTTGATCCAGCTCGATCATTTGTGTTTTCTCTTTCATTCATGGTATATTTAGGTAGGGTTCGGACCTGATTTCCTTCTCTGCTAAAGTAAGAGGCCACACCACTTTGGGGGTCATATGGCTTGCAAGGCTCATCATCATCCTCATCACAACCATCATCGTTTGACGCACTAAATTTCCACTGCAACTCGTCGCACACATTTAAAAGGAATTCGTTTACATATGAATGCCATTGGGTTCCAATTGAACAGTTAACAAGCTTGTATATCTCGATGCCAACAAGCTGGTATAGCTCCCGTACATTTTCATCATTATGGGATAAATCTCTTTGCAATATAGTAATTATTGAGTCTAAATGGCGATAGGGTAGGATTGCTACAACAGCTGCATCTGTCGAGAATAGTTTGAAGACATTCAATGTGGCAGTCAACAAATCCATATCCATTTTCTGTTCTACCACAGCATCTATCAGTTTGAACCCCTCGGGACACAAATCTTTCAAATTGTCCGTCATTTCTTTCTCGTCCGCTTCGTCTAGTTGCTGTGACTGTGGCCATGAATTTGCAGCCTTCGCCATGACATACTTCTGATGATCTCTAGCACAGACGTTGGAAGCTTCTTGGCCGGTGATGAAAGTTCTTCTATACCTGAAAATGTTAAAAGGACGTTTAGTAACATACTTTTTTTTTAACTCGGGGGGGGGCTATTTTTTAAATTTATGTAATGAATGTAGCATTATTGTTTTTTATTGGTAATTTTTAACACTTAATTTCATCATTTGTTTCAAATTTTGAAAATAATTCAACATGTACAGAAATGAATAGACGTCTTGCAAAGGAACAACAACAATATCAAGCCTGAACGCTCAAATCTCCAATCAAAAAATCATAAGATGCTATATAATTATATAACTGCTAACACTAACTAGTAGTAATTATCACAAATATCAACGGATACTAAACTAAAGATTCCTACCTCTTAGTCTCAACTACTTTTACCCTCTCGGAATCGGCGGTCTCTATTGGTAGCATGGAAAGTGTTCGTAGTGCGGGGCCTACATGGGTACCATCACACGCTAGAACCTTTGGTTCGTATTTACAGTATGGATCCACATGTTGCCGAAAGTCAATTTGTTTATTTGCCCACCACGCAAACATTGAGTCAGTGAAGGTATTGCTGGAGCAAAATTGTTTGGGGGCGCATCCATTGCTTTCGTAGATACTATTCATCCTGGCTACATATGTAGAAAAATTTGTTCCGTTTGTGGTATTGAACAATTCATCTTCGAAATCCTGCATAACCTCGTCGCAGAACGCTGTCATCTTGGATTTGAAGAAGATTCCATCTCGTGATCCCACGTATTTCACCTCACACTTCATATTCTGGCATTTCCAAAAGTACGGAAACATTTGAACTTGTGCCTAGAAGTCAAAATAAATTATTCATCTGTTAGAAAAAATACATGTAACTGAAATAACGGTTGAGCAGTTTAATCTAGTTTCGAAAAGATAACCACATATTTGGTTTTTAAAATTATTTAAAAAGTTTATGACTAGGCATATGGATTATTATTTATTATGTGTATAATATGACTTTATTGCCTTTTTACTAGTACACTACCAAAATTGCTTTAAATTAAATTTAAAGTTCGAATTCGAATCAATGCATTTATTCATTAGTGTGGTGGAGGATAAACACACACTTAACACATTAATCAAACAATGTTCTCCAACTATCAAAGGTTCAAATAACAAGTAAGGCATGCAAATGTTAAGGGACCAGACTTTGGCTATGCTGTTACAGTGTTTAAAATCTATTGTCACCTAGAAATGAAAAAAAAATACATCATTATATTTTTTGCTTGCATTTCATTTTTATGCAAAATATAAATATTTTGGCAAGAAGAGTCGCACATAATCAATGCATTAATAGAAAAATGGGAGAGATATTTGTTTACATGCGTCTAAAAATCGTTCAACCAAACACAAATAAAAAGGGATAGGCTACAGCTATTCGTAGTGATGATATCAAAGGCTAATTGGAGACCTGCTATAATAAAAATGAAAAAAAAAACATGTTCTAAATATCTAATCACACATCTAAAAACACTACAAAACTGAGTCATGCTGCAGACCTGCTATAATAAAAATGAAAAAAAAAATGTTGTAAATGCTTAATCACACATCTAAAAATCTACAAAACTGAGTCATGCTAAAATAAAGTTTGAGATAGACATTATCGTGCTATCGAGTAAGCCTACATGTCTCGTATAAAGAGTGGTCATAACTGTGGGAAACTGCAGTCGTAAGCTAACGTTATCTGGTCTCTCTACGAACTGATATCCTGCCTGAATCAAATGAAAAAAGCTTGATATTAAAACTAAATTACATGGCGTCATTGATCACATCTGATGGAAAAATGTGAAAAGTTGCAACATGACTATGTTACACTTTAATTACAATATAAAATAACATAAAGGAGTAGGTTAGCTGCACCATCGCTTTTTCCCTATGATTAACTGTACAGAGGAATGATTGAAAAAGTGTTTAAAATTGATACATAATTTCATACACGAAACCTACCCCACATTCACAGCTACTTGGGTAATCTTCCCAGACATTGTGATAGCAATAGTGACCTGCATCGTTTCTGCGTTCTTGGTGCGAGAAGAGCTTGATTCGGTTCAAAGTGTTACTGCAAAGTAAGCAGATAAAATTTCACATACATGTATGTGAGGTAAGATCATACATTGAGTGACTGTGACACAAAAAGCAAGAAGTTTGAATATTCGAACTTTTGAATATTTAAAAGTCTGTATCATTCCAGCTAAATGCAAGTATACGTATGGAAAAGCCAGGAGAACCATCATTGCACTTATTAATGTATTATATTCAATGTCTGAAACCCCTAACCATAAACATATGTTGACCTTATAACACAATTTCAAGTTTTATACTAAACTTAAATAAATTTAAATACTTATGGTGTCTTGAAGAACATAGAATTACTTTATCGCATTGTCACTCTTTGGATCAGACGGAATATGCTCGCTCAAACAGGGGAATTTCCAAAGGCCGTTTTCATCAACTTTGCCTTTTCGCGCTGCCTTTGATACGCCGATCTCTTTATCCTAAAACAAAGCCATAGTTAAATAAGAAAAGTAAGAAAATTATCTTTTTTTTTGTTAGAAGAAAATTTAATATTTTACAGTTCATTATGATGGTGTAGCAGTTGATATATAAAGTCAACACAAACGCCCATTTTAAACCTCTATTACCCGCATAGCATTATATTATGAGAAATAGGCCTATGTGCTGGTCAGTACAAATTGATAAGCATAATTGCTGCAAAGTTTATCTGAAACGTTAGAATTTGACTAAACTGGTCGAAAGGCATGTGTACACATGGAGACCATTGTTTATGGATCAATTATTATTATTTTTGCAAATTTGAAGAAAAAGTAGAAAAGCGGTCATTACTGCAAATACAAGTCGGAGAATAAGATATAGTTAATTTCCTAGTATTACGTTCATATTTAAAGGTATTATTTGGTTGGAAAAAAATCAGTTTGAAGGCGTAGTTTGCCGTGCTAACAATTTCTGCTTTTCGACAATTATGCGTTGATCTTGGCCCAAACAAACTCAAAAATAGAAAAATAGTACATTTTTGCTTTTAATTAATTTTACAGCGCTTCTTATGTTGAACATCAAAAGAACTACATGATAGATCGAAACGTAAAAGCCAAGTTGTATACAATAAAAGAAGTAGCAAACCTCATTTTCTTCCGTCTGTTCTGTGATAATATCTAACCAGAGGTCAACATTACGCTTCATCGTCTGTAGATGAGGGCATATATCTTTAAACTTGTCGAGAGTAAGAAGAGTTCGCAGCCTTTTGCCCTTGGTAAAGCCCATCGCGGTATTGCACCCTCCGGATTGGCATGTAAGATGAGAGTCAGTGTAGTGAACGAAAGACGGTAGCTTCTCGCCCGGGGCCCCAATGACGGAAAATTTGACGGTTTTGGCCGTTTCTCTGGACAAAAATAGCACGTCAGGTTGACGGTCACTGTATGCCGACTGAATGAATTGCAAAACTCGACCCTGGACATATGATTCATTCTTTAGGTCCTCGTAGTTGGGAATTACATATTCCCGAATGAAATCGCAGTGACAACAGGAAGGAGTGATTTGATTATCTATCAAACTCTCAGCCGTCACAGTGCGAAACGCACCGCAAGAACACTGGTATTCCTTATCATTGTTGAGGTGGGTGACAGAAACGTGCTCATGTGTAGTGGATTTCATTCTTTCAGAAGCAAGATCGTACCCATTCAAAACAAAGGTGTCAATTGTAGACGAAGTACTGCGCCAAATGAACTTCCCTGATTGAACGACGTCGTGAGTGTACTTTTGAAATGGAGTCTCCGCTCCTTGAACTGCCATTGAATTAATATCGGGAAAAACAAAGTTTCCATCGAACCTCTGACTGCTTGCCATTCCAGCTGGACGAGTAGCCGTCCTTTTTTTAGGCTTAGGTGGCCGTAATATTGATGCCGATGAGCGCCCACTTCTCAATTCATCCAATTGGTTCTGAAAATTTGCCATGTCAGAGTTCTGGTGATAATAAATCAATCTATTTCTCGGGGATAGTGGCGCACGCTTACGCTCCATCGAAATGCTGAGAAAGAGCTGTCTTGCTGTATGGGCTCTATGACCATAATTATTATTTGACAAATTTCCGATAAAGTTGACCTGGTCATAAATCGTTTGTGGAATAAATTCAACTCCCAAATCGGGTATTTCATCTGATAGCTGAGAGCCGCGAAGCCTATGATCAAGGAAGAAGTTTTGGATATCCAAGGCCACACGTTCTTTCGGCAATACCTGGAGATAGCTGCAAACAATCAAAGTGATGTCCCTTTAGATCAATTTTGCTTCTTTTCGAAAATGAGAAAATTGGTTTCAATACTATAAAAAATTCGTGAAATGACAAAAGAAAGGCTTCATTGAAATTTAGAAACACAATTTTAAAGCAAATTATTAACCAAAAATTACTTTTGCATAAATGTAAAGGACAAGTTAATAAAAACAAGTACGTTCATCCTTTCCTTATTATTAAGAATTAATTTTAGATAATAATTAAATATGCAACGAGCTCAAAAAACATATCAGTAAGCCTTTAATTTTTCTTTAGCCAATGATATTGGTACATTTGACTATATCCTGTAATAGTCCCGCTTACCAATTAGAACGCGTTGTTTCATTTATGGTGTTTTAACAACAGGGGGACTATTACAGGATATAGCCGTACCTTTTTTTCTGACTAGCAGATTTCAAAACACATAAACATTTTGTCGGTCCGCTGGACCTACAAATTAAATATTTTGTCGGTCCAGCCGAATTGTTTCATTGTTCTTTTTTTTAATTTTGTGTCGCTCAGCCAGACCGACAACTTCAAACATTTGTCGGTCTGGAAGAATATGTTTCGGTCCCAGACGGACGGTTATCGCATTATCTGCCTTAGCATTTTCATTTTACATTGGTAAATCAAATATTATTACTTATGCTTCTTTCACGTGGCTTGGCATCAATCCGAAGAACGTGGATGACGGCGCTGTGAATTTTGTGTAATTCACTTTCTCTTATATTGGTAAGTAGTCCCTGCCAATAAGTTTGAAGATTAGAGACAAACCTGTTGTACCTTCTGAATTCGCGCGTTTTATCGATACCGGTGTTGTTCCCTGAAGAGTTACAAAACATATAACTTTTTATTACATGCTTGAGAAATATTTGATGAAGAAATGATAAGAAAAGGCAGGGTCATACATTGCGACCGTAAAATGCCGTACGACCCCCGACTATTTCCATTCCTAAAACAAAGGGGTATCAGGTGCCCACGAAAATGAAAATTAGATCATTAATCAAGCGTCGCTGTGTGACGATGGGGATACAGAAATTCATCTATCATCAGTCTGATCGCTATGAAAAACAAATAGTAGCTAGTTAGGCACACTTTAGGTTCACAGCAATACTTTCGCAGCATGCGTTCCATTTCATTCCTCATAGAGAGCATTTTAAGTTATTCATTTCTATAAATAGCTCATCAGTAATTATATTACTCTAATCTTAATTATAGAGCTTAATTAAAGATACTAAATACATAAGTTACATATACACGGTGATTGAAATAAGCAATACCTTGTGGTTCAGATTTTTTTTATTTTTCGTCTACAATTTTTCTAGCGTCTATGTCGGAAGGGAGGTAGATTCTATATAGCACCGGATCTATTCTTTGTGTGGCAATATCAGGTTTTAAAGCGGCCATAGCACCTTTATAGCAACCGCTCTCGAAGAACCTTGTCAACGTCGGACCTCTTTTTCCACCTAAAATAAATTCCATGAGATTATTCACCCTTTAGCATTTAATTTACCATGATATAGAATTATAGAATTATATATTAGCGACCACCACTTATTGTATAGACTACGATGGATAATTGTAGTCTACTGACGCTTTTGGGATGAAAAGCTCAAAATCTTACCATTAAGGCACAGATGGAAGTGTAGTCCTGCGGTCGCTGGACACGCGGCAAGAGTGAGAAGAGTTGACTCTAACTGCATCAAAGACAGTCTTTGTGGCCCAACTATTTCATCGGCAAACAGCGATGACTCACTATCATGTATAAGGCGCATGCCCTCACTACATTTTTCAATGGTTTCTTTGAGAGCATCGTCAGTTGCTGAAACAGGTAAAATCGTCATCATAACATTACTAATGAATATTGACGACTGATTCATTAATATCATATTTTTCTTGATACTGCCGAGTGTAAATTTAGTTACAGCTTTATTTAGGCCCTTATAGATATAATTATATATATCATATATGATACAAAGAACATACAAGTATGAACGAATGAACGAATAAATTTATTATTAACCAATTATCTACATATTGAAGTCTAACCTATGCATCTAATGAAACTAACGACAGGTAAGTGAACGCTAAAACAAAACTGGGGCGAGCGCATGCCAAACATGATTATACTATCAACAAATTTAAGTTAGTTAGTTAATAATCATCACCTGTGTAAATTTTTGGCATGACATTGTGTCGAAATAATCCTAGCTCTGGTCGTCCGCCGCTACTTATTAACAGATGTATTTAAAAAATATCATTGCTTAGTTAAGTATATTACACATATATTTAAGATATAAGCTAATAAATACTGCTAATTAAGAAAATATTAGGAACAAACATAGTAACAGAAACAAAAAAAACTAATCATAATAGAAACTTCTTACATAACCTTATGACGCGATTTATTAGATTTCTTTTCTGTATAATTTTATAGGATTGGGGCCAAATGAGTTGATTATTGCTCCTGTGACTATCCCTACAAAGTGTCTATATCTGTCACGTCTTAAATATATCCACAGCAATATACACACATGCTAGACCAAAACGGCATTTAGGGTCAGATGTAAATTAGAGTGATAGAAACAGCTAGGCAAGAAGTTACTTACGTGGTGGGTATGCTTGAATATTCTAGCGGGGTTTCGCATTCCTCATCATCTAACGGTCGTTTGATCGGCATCTGGAATGGAACAAGAATCTTGATTTTAAAATATATTTATTCACCCGAGCATATTATTTAGAGTCTATCTCATGCATTATCCAATAGATTGTATAAAAGATGGGAATGTAAATTATTGAATTTAAAACGGAGAGGTTTACAGATGCTTTCATCTCATCATTGGGGCATGGCAATTAATAATTAATTTAACGACTTGTACTAAAGTACAGGTCGTTGACAAAATTACAGCTTCGGTCTGAGCGATATGCAGCGCTCGGTCTGAAGGGCTCGGTCAATGTCTGCAATCAACCGTCTGGGAGTATACATATTCGTTCCATTGAATAAAATGTTGTCTAAAACAAGGCAAGATTTTATTTTTGTCATCAGGATTTATTATCTGATTTCTTTATAGAATATAGTTTGTGAAATATTTGATGTTTACAAATTCCTATCGAGTAAAAAATGAGTGGTTCGTATTGACATTTCTGAAAACACTGAAAATCTTCAGCTGTCAATCACCCACACTGAACCCATAGAGTAGCTGCCACTTATTCATAGCAAGTGTGAGGGGCTTTCAGCAAGCAAAAGCTGCTATTAGTCAATATGCATGTAAGGTAATTGTTCACTGACATGAGGCATGTTGTAGTGGCTATTTTTAGAACTCAAAATGTGCTGCAATAATAATGCTCGATTTGAGCCCTGTTGTATATCATCCTAACAAAAAGAAATATTGAGTATCGTTGCAAGAAGTTGGAAAAAAAGGCCTTTTTGAAATTTGGAAAATAGAGAAAACAATCACTTGTGTTTGAATTTTGGATTCAATGGTCTTATCTTGCAAATGCAAAAAAATATTCACGATTTAATTCAACATAATGCAATAATTGCATTGGATCCGAAATTTTGAATGAAGCTTTTAAGGATTCTCTTATAATCATAATAAAAGAAATCAGATGTATGCTCGAGGAGCATATTTATTCTTGTTGGTCTATATCTTTTTTGTCATAAAAGGGCAAGACGCAACACTGCATCACTTAATTATATTACTTAATTAGATTACCTAATTAGACGATTATACCTTTTTTTGTCATAAGGAATCAATGAAAGGGCAAAACTATATTGTGACTCAATTATTTGATAAGCCTATAACAAAGTAGATATGTATATTCTGCCTTTATATTGACCTTCAGCTAGATTATATCAAATATTGAACATTAAATGGGATCTTGTTCTATTAGTTATCGAAAATAAAATTATGAAACATAATATTCAAATAAGGGAAAGAAAAATATTGCAGATAATTGTGCTTTTTTTAGAAGCACACCATCTATCTAGTTAAATTTAAAACGGAGGGGTTTACAGATGCTTTCATCTCATCATTGGGGCATGGCATTTAATAATTAATATAACGACTTGTACAGTAGTACAGGTCGTTGCCAAAATTACAGCTTCGGGTCTGAGATATCTGCAGCGCTCGGGCTGGAGCGCTCGGTCAATGTTAGCAATCAACCGTCTGGGAGTATACATATTCGTTCCATTGAATAAAATGGTGTCTAAAACAAGGCAAGATTTTATTTTTGTCATCAGGATTTATTGATCTATATCTTTTTTGTCATAAAAGGGCAAGACGGAACACTGCATCACTTAATTAGATTAGACGATGATACCTTTTTTTGTCATAAGGAATCAATGAAAGGGCAAAACTGCATTACTTAATTAGATTGCTTGATTAGATTCCCGGGTACTTAAAGGGCCCATATGCACGAAAAATCTTATTTCTGAAGCACAGACTCGTAGAAATCATATTTTAAAAACCGAACACTTTGTAGCTTCATATTGAGTTTCAATGTTTTTTATTCTCAAACTAATCGTTGATATATTGTTTTTGGGTATGCTTGAATATTCTAGCGGGGTTTCGCATTCCTCATCATCTAACGGTCGTTTGATCGGCATCTGGAATGGAACAAGAATCTTGATTTTAAATCATGATTGTGACGTCATCCAATAGATTTCCTTTGATCTTTTCGGGTGTTATTTACAACGAAAACCCTATGTTTTCCCTGAGTTATGTGTCAAAATCCTTGATTCATGGTTGACAAATTATTACACGAGGGATTAGTGTCAATCATTGTTCAAAAAATGCAACATATTACACCAAGAACTCATAAGCATCGATGACACCTTCTCACAATTTAAAGCATAAGGGCCTGGCTATATGTAAAGCGTTTATTTCTGCATAAATACTATAGTGAACAACGAAAAACGCATTTTTATTGGTTAGACTTATCTTAACATTTTTTTAAACATTTACTACAAAGAATTAAATAAGGCAAGGTGTTCCCAAATTAAAGAAAGACGCTATACAAATGATACAAACAAATAAATCTCATTTGAAGTTCGATGAATTAATTTTCAGTTTGTTGTTTTATAAGATAACACAATGTAAGCTTTGTACCTGCTTTATTTCTGTTTAATCCACTTGAGAATTTATATATATTCGAGAAATTATCGAAATGAGTTCTCCGTTGTCCTAAAGTCATCATAATATATTCACAGTTTAATTTAGAAGAAAAAATATTCCCCTCTTATCACTGGATCTTTTGAATCACGAATGAATGCATATGGTGAGGGAACTTGACAATTTAATCTAATGAATAAGTCTCGAGGTAAGGCAATTACTAATTGGGATTAATAAAGACTGAAATTATAGATGTAAATGATTTCATATAGATGCAAATGATATCATTGACACTTTGTTCAATCAAGATTTAAATCAGAGAAAGCACTCAAGTTTGGAGTTCTGGTCATTAACACCCTCCTAACGTCGGGTGTTAATTTCCCAGAACACCTTCACTTTCATGCTTTCTCTTATTCTTAAAATATATTTATTTACCCGAGCATATTACTTAGAGTCTATCTCATGCATTATCCAATATATTTTATTTTATGATTCTTTAGAAATTTCAATGAAATATAATGCATACAGTGTCGTCTAGACATACATATTTGCACTAGTGGCCAATATATAAAGCAGAGTAAAATACAGTTTGAGAACAATAAAAAGAAATAAAAGTGTCATATTTCAATAATAGTAAATGAGTTGATATTCAACCACAAATTGTCAACTTTATTAGCCTGTGAGTCGTGAAACAATAGAGTGAATGGTGGAGGTTGCTATTTATTTCTAATCCATGTTAAAGGATTAAAGGGGAAGAGCATTTCAATTTCTAATGAACAATAAAATAAGCCGGTTATCAAATAGGCCCTCGTGTGGTCTGGAAATACAAGAACGTCTCGACTACGTCTCGACGCTCTTGTATTTCCATGACCACACTCTGCCTATTTGATAACCTATACGTATAAAAGATGGGAATGTAAATTATCATATTTGAAACGAAGAGGTTTACAGATGCTTTCATCTCATCATTGGGGCATGACTATTAATGATTAATTTAACGACTTGTACTAGAGTACAGGTCGTTGCCGAAAATTACTGCTATGTGGTCAACAGCAGTGCTCGATTCCTTGGAGGCTTTGATAAATGTCAGCAATCAACCGTGTGGGAGTATACATGTTCGTTCCATTGATTAAAATGGTGTCTAAAACAAGGCAAGATTTTATTTTTGTCATCAGGATTTATTGGTCTATATCTTAGCACCGAAATACCCCAGTAAGAGCGTATCCCAGTATCAGTCAAATTGGTTGTTTGGGGGCTAAAAAAGAGAAAGCAAAAACAGTATGAGCTTTAGATGAACGACTGGCAGACAGCCGGTCGTTTCCAAATAAAACAGAGTTATATAATATTAGTGCAAAAACGTACTACTGTCGCAAGCTATAAAGCTTACGTAATCCATTTTGGAATAATAATGGTGTCCAAAACATGCACAATTTTTTCAATTTATAATTTTCATTTTTGATTGACAAAAAGTATTCAGTAATATACACATATTACAGAGATGCATAATAATTCACAGCTTTACTTAACAGCGAATGAATTGGTGCAATAAGAGCGCAAGCGCTTATTGTAGTATAATCATCAAGTGTGATCCGGGGCCTTCCCAACCAATCACAGCTCTCTAATCTGTCTCTATGGCATCTATGTCCATCCCTCTCATTTCAGATTTTCACACTTTATACTGTCATTCGCAATTTCTCTCATGTGCGCTTAACACGGTTTTCTAACAATTACGTTTAAATTTAAAATATCATTTCGTTTTTGTATAACGAGTGATCTAAAAAAAAATCATGACAAACGAAGAGGAACAGGGTGCCACTGGCGGCCCTTCTCAGGAATCGGGGAAAAAAGTGGATAAGGGGCAAACGTCTCTTATTAAAAAATTGTCAAAATATGGGATTAAAGAACCAACCGCTCGATTGTTAGTAATTGAAAATGAGCTCGATTCCATGGATGCTATTGGGACTTTACGAGAAGAGGATATTACGGAACTTGGACTAACTCTTGGCCAGCGTGGTCTTCTTCGGAAATTGGTAGTTTCGCTCAATCAATCGACGGATAATGGCGAGGAAAAGACAGGGCCTGTCGCGTCAACCTCGATGTCGGTAACGGAAGTGAAAGAGCAACTCGCGGATATGGAGAGTCCGGGTGAGTGCGTTCATCTTCCAGTTAACGCTAAAACCAAAATAAATGTACCGCGCCCCCACGAGTTTATAGAGGGTAAAAAATCATTCGCAGAGGTTTCTATGAGCGAACTCATGTATGGTTTCCTCTTGATTTTGGAGAACATGATAGTGAATAAAGACACAAACATTCTAAATTACGCAAAACACCTCTCCTTTATGGCACTCAAAAGTTCGCAGCATTTTACGACGAACGGCATTATCGCATACACCTCTCTTTTATGGCACTCAAAAGTTCGCAGCATTTTACGACGAACGGCATTATCGCATACGATAATGCGCTGCGTAATCTCGTGGACCGCGGGGACCCATGGCCTTGTGGATCGGACGCCCATTTGGCTACGTGCCATCTTTTTCGCACGTCATCAAGCCAACAAGGAAAGCGCGAACGTACCGAGCGTAATCCGAACAAACTGGGTAACAAGTGTATTCGTTATAACAATGGGGATAGCTGTGACGAGTCCAAGTGCCGCTATTTACATAAGTGTTTTGTTTGCAACGAATCGCATCCTGCAGCCTCCTGCAAGATCACGCCTGCAGCCAACCCCCCGCCACAAAACGAGGGTCAATCACGAAGGCGTTGAATCAATACGCCAATCGATACCGGTCGCGTTCCGGTCGACGGCCGCTTGCCGTCTTGCGGTATTCCGCGTGTTTCTGTGTATAATGACCCTATTCCTTCGCTTATTAATCAGGTGCCTAGCGCTCAGTCACTTGTTATCGACGGCGTACCCTGCCAACTCAAACCTTGGGTTTGGGAAAAATACCTTGTCACCGACCCTGATCGCGTCTATTTGCTTAATGGAATCCGGCAT
>LQRL01115273.1:10206-22078 GCA_001703475.1 Hydroides elegans
AGAGTAAGGGCCAAAGTGTATTTTATGGTGGGCCGAAGTGTCTTTTGCGAGGGGCCGAAGTGTCTTTTGCGAGGGGCCGAATTGTCTTTTCACGAGGGGCCGAATGGTCTCCACATAAACGTCATATTAAATTCTTATGTTTCTTATATTTGTTTTAAATACTTCCGATGTATTCTTTATGTGAAACTCAAAAAAAAAACTATAATTGCAACGAGCGTTTTAGTTTTCCATAGAGGAATGTATCGTAAAAACAATTGATCTAGAGCGAAAAGCTCAAAAAAGGCTCACGATGTGGCCTGGCCCTCTAATCACATCAATATATTTTGGTTTGATTAATATGTCACTTTTAATTGAGCTATCATGTGTCACACATTCAGGCTCTTTACATTCTCTTCACAGTCTGTGCTCGTTGCGAGACGGGTTAGTTTTAAAATATTAACCGCTCAGAGCGGTTAATATTTTAAAACTAACCTCTGAGGGGATTAGGTCTAGGGGATTATAGAAAATAAAGAGTGGGGTCAAACAATGCAAGTGTACATTAATTTAATTGAAATGTTCGGTAGGCACGATCGATATTCATGAAGCCAACGCGGCTGTCCCCTAACTCCCTCTCTTCTGCCATTACATTTATTTACTAGAATAATTGGGTGCCCTCCACCTTTGTCTCCTACATGTATTTTATTTTATTTTTTTTTCTGATCACTCACGTGATGTGAATGTTTTTTTTTTATCATAAACTCTATATCGATCAATTAAATACAAGCAGGTTAAATCTATGTATTTTATTAGACAAATTGAAAACATATATCACAAACAATTAAGAAATAGTCATTTTTCAGAACAGTATGCTCTACTCTTTTTTCATAATTTGCATAAACTTGCAAAAGTTTTTTCAATGCAGGTAATACTGCTGCATACACGAACACACAAATATATAGGTGCAAACTGCAAGTCAGTTTGACGTATATAACAATATATGTTTGATATAATAGCAAGAAAAATCCATTTACAGAAGGTTCTGTAGAAAATGCAGTACTTTTTCACATATTCAACCAAAAACGAAAAATAAACTAGAACCTCTAAAAGGATATGAAATAGCATTATTTTCATTAGCCTGGCGGTATTTATTGTAGAATTGCATATTTGTTTCATTTACCGTTTTTATATTCCTCGCTTGTCTGTTTGAATTCTATATTAAAAGGTTACATCTCAAAAACATACTCGACCGCTCACTTAAGACATTTTTGTGATATCACACATGTTTCAAATGGACGGTAGAGTTTATGATATTATATGCAAAATGCGATCTGATTTTACATCAAAATGATCTCTTTAGAGTAAATCAAGCCAAAAAGGGTAAGATTAGGTAAAAGGTGTTTCACCACATTCATATTCAGCCCAGAAATATCCGAGGTTAAACTCAATCCACTAAATCCGAAACTGCCATCCATAATTTTACGCGGTTGAATTATGACAAGTTATACATTTACTCATCAACTAAATTAACTCAATCTGTCATTTTATGCAAAGACCGTCCATCCTCTACTACCAAGAAAATGTTTATGGAGATGGTTGTTCACCACCCATGTCTCCAGCATCGGGGCCACCGGCTTCCTCCCCCTCCCCCTCTCCCTCTCCACCTTCACCACTGGCCTCCTCTTCCGCAGTTGTATCTTCAGACGACTCCGATGAGGAATCGCTTCGCGGCCCGCGACACCTTTCAATGGATTCGGCGCCGAATTCGTCGAATTCTCCACAGAAGAACATGGGATCTTCCTGATCATCGATCGTGAATGGACCGAAGCAAGGGTGGCCGTCCACGTTGTCTGGGTCGCATGGTCGGGAGCCTTTCTCAGCCTGAAGAAAAAACATAAAAAATGCGTTTTTGTTTTTAAAGACAGACACAATAAACGGATTATAGTTGCATGGTTGAATGATAACAATGAGGTTAGTGTTTCAACAATTTACTAAAGCCTGTATGTTTGAATAATAAATACAAATCGATGCGAGAAGGCACCCCGTTCGCTCTTATATGTTACACTAAAATATAAAATAGGTTTTTAGCACGAAACGAGCGTTTTTGAGTTTCCGATCATACGGTTTGTTCGGAAATTAAAGCTGGGAAAAGCTTCCCATGTGGCGAGACCTTTTTTTCGATTGAACGTTTTAATAACATAAACTCACCAATGCCATTGCGTAGAAATCGGACGTCGGCTTGAAGAAGGCGATGACGTACGGATTCCCATCAGCGTCGAAAAATTCAACTTGCTCCTCGCGATCGCACCTTAAAGGAAAGCCATTGATTGATTAAGGCAATTCTTATATACATGTATGTGGTTTAAAGCGTGGCTCAAGAGTCTATTCTGTTTTGCATTGCATTCCTTGTGGTAAACTAAAGAATGCAAACTTTTCTGTACATATATATTAGGAATTCATTGAAAGCAGGTAAAACGTTGCGTAATTACTTCTATGTAGTTGTAAGCTGTATGAATATTCATGCTATCTATTTGAATGATAATTTATTAGTCGCACCAAAAAGATATCAAAAATAATACGAAATGCATGCAGTCATTCAATGTTCGTGAAGATATACACTTGCATAAGATAAAACATTCAATGTGCCATTACAATAAGATACTAAAAATCTTACAACTTTAAAGCAATCATACCTAAGCATAGGCGGCGGATTCTCTTCACCCTCAATTTCTTCGGGCCAACGTGGAACGTTATCAAGCACTTCGCCGTTTGCACTCAGGTAGCACACTGCACCAGGTCGCGGACCGCCCCTTTCTTCACTGCTTGAGGAATGGCTGTCGCTGTCAGATTCAGGAGAACGGTTGCCAGCTCCAGGACCAGGGTTGTTGTTGCTAGGGCCGCGACCACCGTTGCCTCCTGGTAGATTAATTTGAACTTGAGTTTAATGAGGTATCTTATGACAGATCTTGTTGGTTTACATGGACAAAACTGAAAAACGTCAAGCCCGCAAAATGTGACTTTTCTCGATTCCCGCTTGTAACATTAAAACACTATTATGTATATTCGCCGTTTGCAAATAATCCAATTATGTTTAATTGAACCCACTCGGCAAAACGTCCACGGACGTTGAGCGGATGCCCGACATTGGGCCCGTATGAAAGTTTTCCGGACGTCCTTATTCGTCGCGGACGTATAAAGCACGTTGCATCGAAGTCGCGTCCGAATCAGACGTAAGTATTACGGACGCTGGGACTTAAAAGGACGTCCGGAAAACTTTCATACGGGCCCAAAGTAGCTCGTACTCTCAACGTCACGACCAAATGCGACGTACTGAGGACGACCCTTGCCGAATGGGAAAGGAGTATATGACTGTTGAGGGGGAAAGTATGCTAAATGTGACCTATGGAATTAGGCCGAATCTAGAAAAGGTCATTGTAAAAAAAATCTTGATAAAAATCAAATGTTTATAATTTGTTTTAATTATTGATAAGAGGTGATCAGATATGTTAAAAAAATTGATGAATATGTCAGGCCGATTCAACATATTTGATTTTTTGTAAATATGAACCCGCTCCCCCTCCCCCTCCCCCTTTTTAAAACACGAATAAAACAGATTCATTCTCTCATAGATAAGTTTTTAAAAATGACTAAACGTTGCTAAAACAAATGGGTCGATATATAGTTTGCATTCTTTTCTAATAGAATGATCGTTATGTTATATTATGCGAAATATTCGAGTAATTGAGAGCTTCTGCAAGAATAGCCATTAATCACAAATAATCCAATAATCCTCTAATGACAAAAATCTGATTACCATTTTGATTTGGTCTTCTTCTATTTCCATTTCTGCGACCATTCTTTGCTCTGTTCCTTCTGTTATTTTGGGCATCCACGGCACAGAGAACAGCCAGGGCAAGGACAATAAAAAGAAGGCTTTTCGTCGCAACCATGTTCCTGTCTATTTAACAAAACAAACTAGAGTTACTGAATTAAGAGGTACTCAGTTATTATAATTTAAAAATTTATCTAAAACTATACATTTCCAATACATACATATTCATGTTTATGTATGCTTAAACTATGTTAATTTCTTATTTGTTCATCTATACATATTTAATCTGGTGTTGCAATCTGTGAAACATAAAACAATTGATTCTACATGTAGCTGCAAGCAAAGTATATACATGTAGATAGTGATTTCAAACTTGTTGATTCCACCGGGTTCACTCATTGAAACACTAGCTTGAATCTGCCATTATTACCATACCAAATGTTTTATCACCAAAATGTACCCAACCTATTTTAATGTGATTAAAATATTTTTAATTAAAATGAAACTGATATATAAAGAATAAACTTACCTTTAGCGATTTCAAACTTGCTACAGTATTCCAAAATCAGATTTTTTTTTGTTTATATCACCGAAAGCTACAGTCGATTGGTTTTGAATGTGATAAGAAAACTGCATGGATTTATATATTGGATAAATCGTGACACTAGGAATAAATCGTGATTTAAAATCAGCGGAGCATCCCATTTTAAAAGCGTCGTGATGTTGTCATCAGACCATCTTCAAAAATAATCCCTGGGAAAGAGGCAGCAACATGCAGTTGCACTTAGACTTGTTCCATGCCAAAACGGTAGTAATATAAGATGGGCGTAGTTAATGTGGCTTAAAATTAGCTTAAATTGCACATAACATGTACATGTATCTGTGCATACAGTGGAACCTCGTTAAACTGAACACGGATAACCGAATTATTGCTTAAACCGAACATATGTGGCAACTCGATGCTCTATATTTCCTTTATAAATCTTATCGGATAAACGAAAATCGGTTAAACCGAACATTTTTCACCGGTCCCGAGCTGTTCCGTTAAACGAGGTTTTACTGTATATTAAGAAGTAAAACAATATTAGGAATACATTTTAAAATGTGTTTTTCAAATTGAAATTATTATGGATAGTATAAGTAAACATGTTCTTTTATATTTCATCGATGAAATATGAAAAAAAACGAAGATGGGATCCCCTCATTGGTTTGAGTGTGGGCTCAATCATTAGGCAGTTGTTGGAAAACTCTTCGGATGATATCCATCACATTCATACATTTTATAAACGAGCTATAATTCGATCAATATTAAAATGACATTGGTTTGATTCCCTAGTTAATCTCAATGTGTAATAATTTTAGCAAACAGCACGTAATGACAATTAAAGTGCGCAATCAAATCATCCCTTTTTTATCCCTTTTTTCATTGTCTTATTTTTGTCTTTTTTGTCTCCATTTGTTTTACTATTGATTTATGCAGTAAAACACACTATATCCAGGTGTGTGTGATATGTATTTGAAATTGAATCGTTGAACAATTCAATTTGTTAGAAATTGATTATTTTAAAGCAAAATATGCATACCCTGTTTGCCATAAACATTAAACGCTTGCCGCTTTTTAAGTTTCCCGGAAGGAATACATTGGAAGAGACGGTTGGTCCTTAGTCCTTTGAAACAAATTTAATCGCAATCAGCCACTGATGCACTTTAGAATGCCCTTTAAACAATGCCATTCAATACGAAACATGCGGACGAAACATTATTAAACGAATTGTTAATCAATATAAATACTAAGTTTCAAACTGTGCATTATTTCATTTTTTAATGTTAATGCAAGGAGAGGGGGCTTGACATGTTTTAGACAAAATATATTCTAAATTGATTTCGCGTTCGAAATTCAATCTTTCATAAATGTTGGGCATTTAGGTTAAATGGTATCCTCTCAAAAAGTGTCCTATCATAAATTTTCCAAAAAATGACAACATGGGACAATAAGCTTCCATCCAAACATTTTCCACTCAAAAAGTTTCCAGCCATATAGGTGATAACTCTAGGAATTAAAGTACAATTGCTTTCTCGATAACACCGTTGTTAAATTGTTTAAAAAATATTAGTTATATTTACATAGTATTTTCAATATTCATATCTATCCGCGATCGGGGATATAAAAACAAAAACAAGCTTATTGGATATCTCGCATATATCACGATTTTCCCTTAAATATAGATCAAACTATCAGGTGCAGAATCTTTGTTCCCCATCTCACAAATCGTCACTCTATTGAATGACATCACGACGCATCAGTGCAATTGAAGATGTTTAAGTGTAATAACATATACTAGTCAATCTTTTAAATTGAGGCTATCAAAACATGGTTAGAATGTGTAAATGTTGTTCATAATTGTGTATGTGAAGAATTAAAATAAACTTGTCTACAGGCACTGATATGATTGAATAATATGGTGCACGAATAAATATGTTTTATGTATTCCAAACTATAATTATATCAATCGTGCTGAAATAATTATAAAAAGTTTGTTTGTTGGGTGTATCTTATAACCTTTCCCTTATTTTTTATGTATGTATCACAGTTCATTTTATTGCAGGTGCGGCCTCAGGAAATCTTCAGCATTAGGTATCGCTTAATAGCGAATTGGTATGATTTTCAATAGACATACATTTATTTATCAATTTGTTTGATAAAAGGTAGTTTCGCTTATACATGTAGTCACTAGATTCATCTTCGAAATGGATTTCTTAGGTTTAGAATCATTTATGAGACCAATTTTAAGTAACATAGCAATTACGAACAACAACAAGTTAATGCATTTTGAACATAAACATTTAAAAAAAAGGTGTTCACGTTTTCCAGGCCAGCAGGACTGTTTCTCCTTTTCTAGCTAGCTTGGAACACAAAAAGGAATACCTGTTGCATTAATCAAAATGCTTAATAATACTAAATTACGTATCATACATTGTAAATAAGAGTTTGTATTACAATTGCAGGCATGTTCAATTAATTTGAAAACAATTATTTTCGCTACTAATTGCAAAAAAGAAAATGTCAAAAAGGCATTCCTCAAACTGCTCAAATAATTTCTAGACCCAACTTGAATTTGGTGGGGAACACATTCTGTGGAGGGAACAGCTCATGAGGTGTCTTCCAGTAAAATTCCGCTAGTTTTATGTTATTTTATACAAATTTATTCCGATTTCGCAGCGGTTTCCGAAATTCCACTTGCAAGTGACAGTAACATAAACAGATAAACTTAGTGGTTTACATAATAGCCAAATAATATTTTAGTATTGCAAATGCGGTAAAAAATTACGCTATGTTTTAATCTGCTAAAATTCTTTTTTTTTTTGCGTCACACATTTTAATTAAGACGCAATTGCATGCATGCATTAGAAATGTCAACACAATTAGATATCTGTCTCACGCGAACAAGTGATGACTAAAATAGAATAAGCTTGTATGCATCCGATTTTAATTTGACCTTTAATTATATTTAATTGCAAATGCATTTTTATGATGTCACGAGTTGAACTGAAATGAAGGGATTTCGTGCAAACCTGTTTCAGTAAGTTGTCTGTTGAAAACATTTTCTTCATTGCATAATTTGAAATAAGCTTTGATAAGTATGCGATTTCCCTTACGAACTAATTGACCGAGTTTTCATCTAGCGAAAACGGTATATCATGTTCTTGCATGGATTTTTCAAAACCACATTGCAATTATTGTCGTGTCGTCACCGAATTCACGAATAATGTATTAATTGGGCATCCCTGGACGACATGTAATCATATTTGCGTAAGCCCGAATGTATATCTATACGTCACGTATCAGGCATATAAAACAGGTAGTTTTGTGACTTTTTGACATATATGACAGGTAAAGATCGATGAATATCAAATGCAAACCAAAGTAATATGTTTAGGTAAGTCAAAACAAAAGACTTTTGAAGGTTGACTAAATGTTTAAATACCTTTTGAAAATCAATATGACTATCGATATGATTAAACAATTACAGGAAATGAATTTTATTAACATATTTATCATATCATGTGAATTTGTGTATGGGATATAGAATGATACATTGTTAACGTCTGTATCACCTTCAATCTAGGGTGTTAACTATAATCAATTGCTTTTTATTAGCTCATAGGTCCGTTACAAATCATGTATAGTCTAAAAGGACCCCCGTTTTAATATCAAGATTATTTTCAGGAACCGAAATGCGATTCTCCGACCTCATATTCATTATTATTGCCATGGATACAATATGTCACGTGACAGCTCGACGAACAGCGAGGCACAACGATCACATTAGTAGCTTTGCTCTCCTGGTGGATGACCAAAGCGGAAGTAATGCAAGTGAAGAAAATGCACCAGAACGGCTGACCGGTGGCGACAGAAATGTGTATTCGCTTTCAGATCTTTTGTTGATTCGACGAATGTTTTCTTATCAAACCTCCAACAAACAGGCGAAACAAAATAAAGATACACCGAGAACGCTTGATATTAGTTTTCCGTTAAAAGAGGAGATTAAACATGTATCACAAAAGAGCTACATGAACTCGGCTTTCAACTCGTTGTTTTCCGGTAAAGAAGCGATTGGAAATAATAAAAGTAAACAAGGACGAACACAATTCCGTTTAAAACGACAGGCGAGTCAGGATATCAGTCTCGAGGAAAAGAAGCGAATGTGGAGATTGCGTAAAATAATGAGAAGAAAACAAAAGCCTCCATAATGCAGTATTTTTTTATCAAATAACCTAGTTAGAATTAAGGGTTTGTTTAATTTAACTATGTATATTTTGCTTGTATATCATAGTTTGTACTTTTAAATAACGGAGTTAAAATAAAGGGTTAGTATAATAAAACTATTTATTGCCAGTACATCATTTCGGTGAAAACGGAAGGTGATGATTAAATATTTTCAATGTAACATGAACTTCTAGTCAATTTTATAATTCAGTATTATTTTCGCCATTCCATTTCAAAGTAAGAGAATGTATGTATTTAGATATCAGGCGCGAATCCCGAAATTGTCTAAATCGGAGTGTCGGAGTGTTTAATGGTATTATTGAGATTCTACATGATATAAACAGTAGCATTTTGGAATATTTTAGAGCTGATAAGGGACACCAATCACTACGGATCATTCCTTATCCAAACATGGGATTTCGTATTTGAAGTTTAATAAGGGACTAAAATTATAATCTTTATACAGCAGTTATTTATTTATCATAATTAGTGATATTGTTATTGTGTATTATTATGTATCTGCCCGTTTCGATATGTTGTATGTAGTTTTTGCTATTGATTGTTGACATCATAAAAAATATATCATTTTAATGTACAGTTGGACGTATATTTTGGTTTAGCATTTTTAGGTAATTGTTGAAAAACATGTCATGGATCTAGGATGAAACTTTTATAACATTTGGTTTTATTTTGAACTCTCAAACTTTCAAATCAACATTAGAAAATGATAAAATATATATTTTTGTATTTTATTTGCATCAGCCAAAAACATCTAAACATAAAAAAATAATATAGCAGTTTGCATGGAATGTGAAATTAGTAAAAGAAAACAAAAAATAACAATTAAATATTGCATTTCCTGGCCTTCATTCATGTTATCAAACGTGCTGAAATATAAAACTTATAGCTTTTGATAGATATTTCAAAAGAAGAAATTGGTAATTTCCATATTATGACACAATATAACCTTTTTTCAAGAATATCGAAATGAAAAGCAGGTTAACCAAAATGAAGTTTCTAACACAATTTAAGTTTTGATAACAAATACATAAACACGAATCTATTTTCCATTTGAAATAGCTTTAAAATATTGCATGTTTGCGTCGTACATTGACAGTTATAAAACATCACGTAATTACACCAACAAATGAGACCATAACAATAAACATATAAAATATTTAAAAAAATACTATAAATGCTTCAAATCGTCAGTCAAAATGAAGATTATAACAAATGATATTTTTCATATGTGTTGATGAAACGTTAACAAAAATGTTTTGCTTCGAAATAAACCTGTAGTAAATATATTGAGCTATCTTTTGAACTCCATTAGTTTTTATAATTATGATATTATGAAACCAACAAAATAGAAAAGAAATCGAAAATCTTGCTTAAAAGCACATAAACCGTCCTTAAACCAATCCAATCGGTATTCTCCATTCGTTTTCCTATTTACGGCGCTGGTGCTGGTCGCATTGTCGTTGTAGTGGATGTCTCAGTATCATCACCGGGTCCCATTTCCTCTGGTCCCTCACCGGGTCCCATCTCCTCTGGTCCCGCTGGTCCCCCATCACCAGACATTTCCTCGCTGGATTCCATCTCATCGCCATCGCCACGTGGTCGCTGGTTTTCTCTGCAGCGGCGGATGTTGTCAATAGTGAGAGCCTCGTTTTCGGTGCCGCAGAAATGGAGACCAGTGGCGCCGCCGGGGACGGAGAAGGGACCGAAGCATGTCGGGCCTTCGCAGGTGTTGTTGCCGAGGCGGGCCTGGAATGACAAAAAGAAGAACAGTTTTGATTAGATTTGGTTTGATTAAGCATTTATCTTGTAACTTTTTTCTCGTTGAATCCAGCATGTCTTATCAAAGTTAAAACAAATGGAAACATGGCAAAGCGATTTTGCATGCACATGTATGCATTGGAATCATGCGCCGAGAGAGAGAACAACCGATGTGGAATATTTAATAATTTAAACTATTTTCATAACCTTTTTGAATGAGTTCGTATTAAATCGTTTAACAACTAAACACAAAACAATCAAATCATTCATGTATCTTAGATAACATCGAAAATAAAGTACACTATATTCAAATTTGACCTGATAAGAAAATACAAAAAAAGGACAATATACAAAGTAAACTCACCATCAGTGCGTTGTAGTTGACCCTGCAGAATGACACCTTGTACAGCACGGTCCCATCAGCATCAGCCAATTCCACCGCATTGTCCACATCGCACCGAGCGAATTCGCCGCATCCATCCTCACTTGGCTCGGTGGGTGTTGGCTCCACGGGGGCAGCAGCCACATTCTCGAACTTGCAGGGTTCCATCAAACGGTCACCGCGCCGCCTTCTGTCGCCCTCAGCCCTTGAGGAGTCGCCGCGTCCTCCAAATCGGCCAAAAAGCTCACGTAGGATACCACCGCGTCTGGATTCGGGGCTTGAATCCTCGGATTCTTCATCACTTCCGGAATCGTCTCTTCCACCAAATAATCCACCGAAGAAGCCGCGCGATTCCTCACTGGGTTCAGACTCCTCGCTTCCTCTCTGTTGGGGTCCGCGTCCACCGCGGGGTTCCTCACGGGATTCTTCACTTTCGCTTTGGCGTCCTCCTGGTGGATTGCGGCCTCCGCGTCCCCCTTGAGCAGAGATAGTGCTGGCGATTGCCAAAGCGAGCGCAATAAAAAGGAGGGTTTTGCTCAGTGCCATTTTGGGATCTGAAATAAATACAATGTTTTTGGTAAATTGAAACGAGTTGTCAGCATGTTTGAGAATTTCATTTCAATTTGAATGATAACGAAATGGTTATCAAATTGTGCGATTATTGCAGATATGTAAAATACATAAATAATAAACATATCGATATTGCTTGGGAAAATGCAAATTGCTAAATTTCCTCTTATTAGCAACGTTCGTTCGCTCCGTATCTACATGCTATTTCTTATATGTTGGTTTTGCTTATGAATATTCTTACATGAACTATGTTGTTGTCTTTTTTTCTATTCAACTTAAAGACCCTACAAATTTTACCTATTTAACCCATGGGTCGGGAGATCCACGAGCATCCAGACCATGCATAATTAGACTACAAAGGCCTTTGTATACGAGATAAAAAGGCTTAATTTGACATGGTTATATCAAAGAAAATCGCTTACAGTTTTAACAGCTAATCGCTTCAAGTATATTATGGAAATATGTTCTCTCTTCACATTTTATCAAGACCGAAACAAGGTGGGGTGGTTTGGTGGAAGGGGGAAGGGGGGGGGGTTGATAAAAAATATATGCAACGTTATAATAT
>LQRL01115273.1:22207-52689 GCA_001703475.1 Hydroides elegans
GTTCATCAATGCGATCGCGTGAAGTTATAATTTTTGATTCACAATAAAACCATTTCATTATTATGTTAATAACCTTTAGAGTTTATTCTTTGCTAAAATGAATAAACTATTCATCTCCATTTGTGGCCCATGTAGGGCTGTCCTTTAGGGTTCGGATACCATGTTCGGACCATATGAAGCACACAATCAGGCATTATTTCACGTTTCAATATAACATTTTCATTCTCAATTCTCAAAAAATGTATCTTTTTTTGCAGATATTCATCGCTTTGCCAAACACCATAATTTGCCAACATTCCCCAAAATCTCTGATAACAGTTTTTTCTTGAACGGCTATTTTGACCACTTGGTTCATTCGATTCAGTTGACCACCAACTTTGTCTATTGCAATCATCAGTAATACATGGTGAACAAAAACAGAATTGACATTTTTTATCCATCGCCTTTGATTTTGAATCAAATATCTCAGACAATCTATCCATATCTTTGGTTTTTGACAAATCGGTTGAGTTGTCATGATTATTTATAAAACTATCCACATTGTTTTCCGCAACATTAAAATCCCAGTTATTTTCTTTGAATAAATTCTTAATCGCCTCAAGTTGAGTTGCTGTAAGCGATAAATTATAATCATTTGTATCAGTTGTTTCTGACTGAACATCAGAATCGGAATCGGAATTTAATTCCATCATATAAAATCGTTTATGAAATATTCACAAAATATAATATTTTAAATACAATAAATCGAATGTGCGTCTTTTCAAATCATAGAAAAGTAACAACTATGGTCACTTTGAGATCATCTATCTAAGATTACTTGATATGTCAATCGGAAGTGCTGTTTTGTCTGTTTTTGATATCTAGGTATAGATAACTTGTATTTGTTATTGAAACACGATAAGTGACTATGCATATTATCGTAGCCTGTAATCAAGGAACCTGTTATGGAATGTGGCATCTGGCTTTTCAATCTTCTTATTTCATCTTTTTTTTTGTTTCCAGAGCTATAAATGCAGATATTTTCTAATGTAAATGCATTCTATTTGATTCATTCAAAGATTCAAGTAACAAATAAAAATGACAGATCCTCCTCAAAAGAAACAACGAGTACCTCGTTATACAATAGAAATATCAGCAAACGATTACCCTAAAGAAGAAATGTATGCTAAAATTCAGACAATACGGCGCTATCTAGAACGACAAAAACAAGAAAAAGTGACAAATGGAGAAATATTAGATTTAGCGCTTTCACGATTCATTGATACAAATTGTATTGAAAATGATCGCACCAATATAGATACAAATGTGTATATTTCAAAGGATAAAACAGAGGATGAACAACTGTTTATAACGGCTAAAATATCGTTGGAAAAGTGTATCGAAATAGCAGGTCATCATGGGCAGGTCTGCCCCAGACCGTTGCAAATGAAAAAGGTTGTACAGAGGGGACATGTCGTATCTACGATTTTACTTTGTCGTGACCATCACCGATATCGATGGTCATCTTCACCATATGTTTCAAATTCACAAAATTATTTGATAAACTTGAAACTTTTACACGGATTTACAATGAGCGGAATGCTCTTTTCTCACTATGAACGATTTTCAAAATCATCTGGAATTGGAATTGTTTCCTTTTTGCGAAAAGAGCAGTTCTCTAAGGAATACAAAAAGGCAATAAATGAAGAATATGAAAAAAGTATTGAAAGTGCATGCACGACGGAGATGGAATTAAAAGCTGGAGATCCGGATAGGAAAGTTCCAATTGACATATTAACAGATGCCCGTCACGGATGGCGCAAAAATGCCAAGGATACGACCGTCGTTGCTATTGGTGACCTTACCCACAAGGTAATCGCGAACGAGCATGTTACAAGGTCAAATGACCCTGTCGCGCAGCGCCATGAACTTTTGGGTTCGAAAAGGATATATGAATCGTTTCAAAATAAGGATATTTCAATCGGAATTTGGGCGCACGATTTCAACGCGTCTATCAATAAGTACGTCAAAGACCTTCCAGCTCCAACAGTCAACCAAAATGAGACCTGGCACGCCATGAAAAATGTGAAAAAATGCATGGCAAAAGTGTCAAATGGACCCAAATACAAGCATGGGACAGTTTGGCACAAGGAACTTATGGATAAAGTCGATCCAGTGGCTACTCACTTTCAGTATGCGATGAGGACATGTGATAAAAACCCTAGTAAAATAACTGAAAAGCTGGAAAACATCGTGTCGCATTACGAAAATAAGCATGAAAAGTGTCCAAAAGAGTCAAGATGTCGCACTGACCTAAACTATCAGCCGTCACGCGAACTTTTAACGCAGGATATAGCGAAAGAACTGTTGCTCAAAAGCATAAAGGAGACTGTCGTATATAAAAATCCGGCAAACTTTTGCCATGCAAAGGACACCTTTTATGTTGAATCGTTCAACAATAGCCTATTGATTTTCATGGATAAACGTGTAGCGTTCGGCGATGTAGAGTACATGTCTCGTTCCCAACTTGGCACACTACATTGGAACGAAAACGTAGACAGGGCATCAACATCTGTATATCTCCGTCATGGTCGCCGACAGAAAAAGAGGAACTTAGTCCGTCCTACATACCAATATCATAGCAAAGTTTGGCAAAGTTTCGTGCAGAGACATCTACACAATGTATTTCTGGATTGAAAACTCGATATATTCAAATCAAGGTAGCTATGCGTATTTTCAATATCTAGTTGTGTTCCTGTTAGTTGGAAATAAACGCATACATGTATATTGCAAGGTGAACGGGATAAGGGGTCATGACAATGCATAGCCTTTATAGCGAAGCAAGAGGCCCTGTGGTGAATCTTTTATTTTGAGTGATTATTGAAACATGTTTGATGTGAGTTCATCAAACACTCCAGTCTGGGGTAGCTAAATAGCCTCTATTTGGGTTGACCAATGAAATCGCACTCTTCATTTCAAAAAGTTTAAAAAATTGTGTTTTGTCATGTTTTAAAACTGTGATTTTGTGTTAAAATGGTTTTCGAAATGCTGAACAAATATTGAGTGTGGTGCACAAAGTTGTAATAGATGCATATATCATAAAATGTCTCTGTTAAGATTCCTATTTCACGAGAAAAATAGAATAAACAATAAAAGTTTGGAACACGACTAGTTTCAAATTCAAAGAGTAAAATTTGCATATGAAAAGAAGATCCCCTGCTTTTATAGTCCGGTAAGGGTCTTTAAAATGATTGTTTTGTAACTTTCCTGAATTGTTGTAGACTATTCTAAAAATCATTCATATAACTAAATCATCATGTTCAATTTGATGAATTCGTAAAACCAAAAATAATTTGTAACCCAAAAATAAAAAATAAAATACATTTTTTCTTACCTTATTATTGTGATTTGTTAACTGTTTTTCCTTTTGTTTTGAGATTTCAATTCTTTATCTATTTGATAACTGAGCAGATGTGATGATGAAGTCGAGCCATGCTCGCTCTTTTATAGGACATTGCGTCGTGATTCTGGAATTTGATCGTGACGAGACGATTTGCTCAGATCATCGATTTCCGAACCCGGGTCATATGCTCGTTTGGCAAAGAGACATATTCTCAACCCCTATTGTGTTTGACGGTTAATGTATTCACAGATTGAACGGATTAGACGCGGATTTAAAGAACTAATATCACTGAAATTATGTCTGAGTCGATATCAATTTTACAATAAAACAATGAGTATGATTAGATTAAAATACGAGGGAATTCAACAGCAACTGTATATTTTACTTATTAAGAGGAATTTGACATGATATATATATTGGATAAAAATTACAAGTATTGTACCAAAAATTACTTTTGATGCTGTTAACTCCACATTCGGTGTGATATCGTTTGATTCAATTTCATTTATACAGTTACAAATTAGTTTATCTCAAACCCGATATAACATTTCAATCTAATAAGAAGATATACAATAGTAAATATTCAAAATACAAATATACTTTCTTTGAAAAACGCTCAATCGTTTTAAACGTATTCCATTCCATAAGTAATATGGGTTTATAAGTTAATCACACCTATACTAGAAAGAAGACACTGTTGCGACCCCAATCCTATAATCCCTTTGTCAAATTTCCTAGTGAATGATAAACATAAATTTCAACTGCTTACAGTTTATTGAACAAAGATTATTAACTGTGTCGAAAAGAAGCCCGATCCCTTTTCGTCAGCACAATATGTTAGCATACTTCGCAATATATATAAAAAAAATATGAATATTGCTTAAATGGACATAAAATGAGTTGACGAAGTCGGATCCTGTTGGTTTACTAGCATTGATATATTGTTATGATGGTAAATAGTGATTTTAAGACTAATTAATTGTCAAAATAGTATTTACTTCAAAACATGTGTAGGTATTCAGTATTTATGTTATGTTCATTCACAGAATTTATATTGTTTGATGAATTTGACTCTTATCATCACATGAATGGTCTATCATACGAAAATTATTTTTCGAGCTAAAATAGTGAAGAGCACGAGCGGTTCACCACAAAAGGTGTTCCCCACCAAACTTCATCATGCTTGGAAAATGTAATTATTTTTGTAATAAGTACTGCGAATAATTATTTCGATGTCTAGGCAGGGAAAACTGCTTTTAGAAAAAAAACATGTTCAACAACCTTTCTTTTAATATTGTTCGTCAATGTAATGTTGTTTTAAGGTGATTCAACAATATTTTGAAACAAATGTCGTTGGTTGCCCTTCAATAGTGTTTTTGTTCGATGCAAATGCTCTTTTATAATACAAAAGTAGTTTAATAACGCATTCTGAATCTCAGTGTAAAAACATTAAATTAATTCATTTGGTACAATAATAATACGGTGCTTGTCAACTCGCAAAAACAGACTCGCTTAAATTGTTTTTGCAAACTCGTCATGTTATTTTGATCGACTCGCTAAATTCCTTTGGTCAACTCGGTGAGAAATAATATTTTATTAACAATACATTTATTAATTTGAGTTGGGTAATCTTTACTCCGTAACCCGGAGCAAATCTTATTGGAAGGATTTAATTGACCTGTAATTGCATGTATTTGCTTATTTTTTATTGTAAAAAATAAATCACCGATTAGCAATTTTAATTAATCAACTTAAAAAAACTCAATATTACCAAAGTGCCCTTGCTTTTAATTAACCTTGATCATTTAAAGGAAACGATATTATTTTTTTTTCGAAATAAATCATGATTAAATTTATAAATTGAAAAAAAAGGCAAGCTGACCAACGAGTTGTCAGTGGTCTTAAAGGTGGACTAGGTTATACCATAACCCTTAAAAATAACTGTCCTTTCCAACTTTGAAATATTAAGGAAAATGTTTCTTTATTTTTGTTATATGGTATAATATCTGGCAAAAAAATGCTGATAAGTTCAGCTTAAAATTTTGACAGGGAACTTTTTGACTGGCTGCGTTTTGACCTCGATCCATTTAATGCTAAAATTACATACACATATAAATGTATATATAAAAAAATAAAATAATTAAGTTATTATAAAATGATTTCATGTTGGCAATATTACTAATAACTCAACTCAAATAATTCCATCATTAATTAAAACTAAACGCTTATAATTACTAGTCATTAAAAAACGCGTTTTTTTTTCCAAAAGCGCAGATTTTGTACCCTTATATTAAAATGACATTACAATGTCAACCCCTAACCGTATGAGTCATTCGTGAATCAGACCCCAGTCAGTGCACTCTCTTAAGCAACTATATTTGAATTATTTTATGAATACATAGGTCGCATATTGTAACTGTGTCCTACATTTCCCCTGATTCGTGACAACGTCATGTGAATCGCTGTCCGATTGAATTCGTGACGTTTTAGATTAAACATTGATCAGCTCTCATTTTCGGACACACCTAGCTGGCCATAACATACATTGGCAGGTGCGGATTTACCATATAAATCACCCGCCGCACGCCCCCCTGTTCGCCCTTATATGTAAGACAAAAAAATGAATTTGCGCCCCCCTGTTCAGCCTGATAATATATACAGTTGCGCCCCCAGGTTCAATATTTTCTGGATCCGCGCCTGATTGGTAACATGCAAAACTATGACCGGGCTTTATGAAAGAATGGTCCTACTTTTTTACTTATCCACTGATCCATATACCACGTCACTACACTAGGATAAATAGCTTGAGGTAAATTTCCATTTTCCACGTCATACATGTATAATGAATATGGATATATTGTTTTTTTTTGTCGATTTTTCCTTGTATTTGCTGTATATTTCGATATATATGTATGAGGTTTAACAGGGGCTTTTACTGCTCATTTGATTTTGATTTGACTTAAGCCCATCGCGCTTCATCCCTCTCAATTTCAAGAATTAAAACGGCCCCGTTTCTGCTTATATTTTATATTGTTGGCGACTTTTGGTTCAATACGTTTTTTTTATTCACGTCTAGCCAGACTGTGTTGAATTGGTCTTCACGGATATTTATGTTAATTTTAGATGAATATATTCAATTTCATATATTTTCAAAATATATTTCAAGTTCGAGGGGTTTTCACCTACCTTGCAAAAATGAAAGGACTTTTAGCCGGGAGGGGTTTTGACCGGTTGAAAAGACAGGGTTTGTTAAAAAGAAGATACAAATCCAAATTAGCCAGGCCCTATGTGATGTTGTTTTTTCAATTGGGAAACATATTTATCATCTTAAATGGTTTTAACGATAGATTATGTACATACAGGTACATCTTCACCCTTATATAACTATAATATAACTCTAATATACTGCATCAACATGTTTAGGTTGTGTTACATATATTATGATTCCAGACACGTGTATGTTATTCGGTTTCCAGGAATATTGATGTGATACAGGATCAGGAGACTCTATGCGCGATGCCATTTGACATGAATTCACACGTATATACATGAATTCATGTATGTCTTCTCATTCAATACATTAAATGGGACTCAATATCTCTCAATAACTTTTGTAGAAACCCGCGCAATCGTAGATCTACCCAAAATTAGTAAACATGTTATTAACATAGCGCTCGAAACCCAGTGCAATAGCATAATGATGCACTTGCCAAAACTAAGTGTACCTAAAATCCAAATTGAATAGACTAGATTATAATTCCTGACTGTGGTGTTACACAATAATAGATCATACCATGTAAATCGCTAAATTTCTGTTATTGGAAACCCCAGATATTTCTCGTTTGTGGCCCTAAATCAACATCTAAAACAACATAGAATATATATTATCGCAAAACAATTTTTTAAATAAACATAATCTTATAACATTATAATGTCTATGTTGCCCAATCCAGTCTTTTCTATTTCAAATATACATGTACATGTATGACCTTCCAAAATGACAAACTAGGCCATCTAACTGCAGGTTCGAGTGTCTCTGTCTTATGACTGATTCACGAGAAATAATATGAGTAAAAGATTATACATCACGACACATTCATGTCGTCACGAATCCAATGCGTATATAAGAAGCAAGATGATCCATGCTCAAATCATTCAAGTCTCCAACTAACAGAACTTCATTTAGTTAAGAAGAAAGGGAACGAAATTTACAACCAAATCTGTGCCAACATAATAATATCTAAAGGTGAGTGTCGATAAAGCTTAACCAGTCGTAATCTCACAATTCATCATTGACAGATTATTTTAATAAAACATATTTGTTCAATAAATTGAGCTTTCTAAAACAAGTTTCTAAATCAATTTTTATAAAAAGGAAGGTTATTGAAAAAACTCTGTATCGAAACATTGGTTAATATGTTTTTATTCCTTAAATTGATCATTTCTTATTGGTTTGATACCATTTGTTATGAACATTTGCTCTGTTTAAGTTTTATATTTAAAGCAAAATCTACTTAGGCTTGTAACATCAATGCCAATAAAAGGTTTAACTTTAAATTTCGTTAATAATTTATATGATTTCTATTCACATTATAACACTTATTTTAATATACGATCGCATTTCTAATTTCAGAACAAACCTCAGTACCAACCACAAAAATGGCATTCGCTGCTGCTAAATCGCTGCTGTACCTCGCACTCGCAATCGCTCTCATTTACTCGCTTGACGCCGCTCCAAATCGCGAGAAAAGGCGAGGAGGGGGCAGACGCCGTGGCGGAAACCGACGCCCTGATATGACCAAGCCCTGTTGGTTCCAAGACGTAGCTGCAGGGACCGTGAGCGGGGGAGAGGATGGAGCGTGTGGAGATGTGGCCACATGTGATATGGCGAACGATATTGAGATTAGCGACGCAAATGGACAAGTTGTGTATCGTGTGGCATTCTGTAAGCTTGAGCCTGTGCTGCTTCTGGTAAGTGTGTTTGTTTTATTCAGAGCTGATTATGTGGGTCCTAAGCATTAAGTGTACGATAAGAACCTGGCTAAACAGGAAGCTTCATCTAGCTATTTTATCGTAAAAATCCGTGCGTTTGAATGCTTTCTTTTACCAAAACACAGCGAATCGACGTTGTTTAGGTTTTATAAGGAATGCATTGTCAGTTAAGGGTTGTTATGATAAAAATTATGAACAGCTTCTGATGGTCAGGTCCAAACATTTTTTTTCCAGCTTGGGCATCTTTTTGGTCGATTGTGGTAAATTAATTTAAAGGGCAATCTAGTCATGCTTAAATGTTTGTTGATTTAGCTACAGAACTACAGTATGATGTTTAAAATGTTAATCTGATATTGAGTCACATTATTTGTAAATGGAATTCAAACATATGCAAATATTTAAATCGTCATGTTTCCTAAAGTCTGTTGAAAAAAAAACAAGAAAAAATCATTTCGACTAAAATGTTATTATCAAACGACAGCAGTAAAATATAATGCTATTTATTGTCATTAAAATGCACTCATTCAAGTTAATTTGACAGGCATCCATTCAAAAATACATACAATCAATTTATTTCGCTTTTTCTTAATATACACCGTTTTATGTAGATTCTATCTTTCACTTTGTGTCCACTTTATTCATGTATTGAATTTTCATATCGTTCTACAGGCCAATCTAGGCAGCGTCCCTTGCGAAGCCGGCACCGATGGCTGCTTCGGTCCCTTCTCAATCGACATTGACGGCGTGGACACTGAACTCAACTTCTGCGGCCGAGACGATGAATTGCGTCAGTGCAGAGAAGACCGCTCATCATCTTCATCTAGGTCATCTGAGGAATCCAGTGAAAGCAGCGAGAGTACTGAGGAGGAGCGACCGGTTGATCCTGTGGACCCAGTTGATCCCGTGGACCCAGTTGATCCCGTGAACCCAGTTGACCCAGTTGATCCCGTGGACCCAGAAGAGCCTGCTGGAGGGCTTCCGTAAATGAAGGCTATATTGTTTTGATAACATCAAGATACATTAAGACGACATTAAGTGTTTTGTTTATTTTTTTTCTCTAACGATGAACCAGTTTGCTTCCTTGAACCAGATTGATCAAGGAGGTCCTCTTCCGTTAATATGTACGTGAGACAGTTTGAAGTTTAGGTACACTGAAATTCTGAATCGTTCAGTGTGGATTTTGCATCAGTATTTTTTTTTATGAAAGTGAAGTTGTTCGTTGAGTCATTGAAGTTACAATGATTGTTATCAACAGATATAATGAAGTGCATTATTGTGTTCAATTATATGAATAATTATAACATATTTTGTTATATATTATTGGTTCGTCAGCCGTAGTACAGTGGTAATACTGTATGTATATTTAATAAACTCTTGCAGGTAATTGCAATTCATATGATTTTGTTAACTGTAGAACATATTGTTCTCTTTACTCTTCATAAACACGTACATTTATCTTTGTTCAGGTAAGAGCAACGATAGATCTAATAATAATAATAATAACAATCGGTTTTTATATAGCGATTTTTCATGTCTACTACTTGCCTACGTTAGAAACTGTTCGATAATAAAACATGTTAAAAATTTATAGCATAGTTGTTTTATTTCATATTCATTTGTTACTCTTTTATTACGATATTGAAATATAACTGCCAAAAAAAAAAAATCCACGAAAGTTTACAACATTATACACATTGCGAAATGATAAAATGTTTTGAAGGTTCTTCGTAAAACAACATAACGCCAAAATATTACATCTCATTTCTATATTTTTCTGATGCTATACAAATGAAGGGCTCTGTGGAGCTATGTCGACTAAACATGTTTCGTCAAAATATATTGCAAAGTGTCAGATTTGTACTGATTCATTTTATAAACTAATATGATGCTACTAACTCAGTTTATGCGATCATAATAATTTCATAATTGTGCCACTTGCCAATTCTAATATAAATGACCACATAGAAATCATTGAATGCCATTTATCTCAAAACGTCAGGCCAAATACAATGTTACGACCTTCAATTATCGTGTAACGGTGGAACTTTAAGATAACTTAGATGACCAAAGTCATATACAAAATCCGCTGAAAACTTTTGCATACCGAACTATATAATCCATGAAAATTGCAACAAATCATAAACATACATGGTTTCGTTATGGGTTACTTGCATTTGAGTTTGACCGAATAAAAGCAAACCTTATTTGTGTACAATCCAAGGACCCCGTGTCATTTTAGCAGCCTAAGTATCTTAGGAGGAGTAAATATTTTCAATCCATTTAACTATTCATTGTCTTAGCGGTGTATGACAGTAGCTTAACCATTTATAACTTGAGTTATTTCACATAATTATGTTTTACAGCATAAGGCCGAGGTTACACAGAGCTTTTTAAAAAGCTATTAGCTATTCATGCGAACTTTTTTAGTGGTTACACTTGCGCAAAAATAATAAAAAGGCTTACAAATCGAGGTTTTATCTCGTTTTCCTTCAGTATTTCAAAAGGGAGTTTAGTGACATACATTGTGTCAAACAAATGAAGCTCATTATTGTAAAATTTGCGTTTAAAAAGCCACTTTTCCCCGCTAGCGGCTGCTGCTTTGTTTGACATGAATTTTATAAAGAAAATAGAGGACTTACAGAGGAATAAATAGAGGGAAAATCCCCGACGTGAAAACAGCTGGCTCTGTGTAACCGTGGCCTAATAAGCTTTTGTGCAAGAGTAAGATGGTTGTGTAGTTAATAGTGTGTAAGAAAAAAACGAAGGTATCCCATGAACACAAGCAACATTTAATTGAAAATAACACTTAGATAAACGCCTGATATCTGATTTGGCATTTTGGAATGGTTACATTTGTCATGATCATAACCAAATTTCACAATCTACATATGAAAACAAAATCGTTAGTCGTTAAGACCTGGGAGTTAGAAACCGCCTTGCAATATTTAAATAGACTACGACGAAATCTATCCATTTTGATCTTTTGTTACGTCCTGTATTGTATTTATGAGTGTTCAAATATATCTGGCTTTTCGTGTTTACTTTCCCAGCGCTCCTCGGCTTGTTTACGCTCCAAAACCACCTGCTGCGCGCAGTCATTTTGCACAAGCCACGTGACCAAGATGGCGGCACCGCGCAGCTCGGTAAACGCACGAGAGAAGAGAGTCTTTAGGCATTGCAGCAACAAGTGCTTGAATATGCCACGCATCTCTTCACTGCCGCGCAAAAGGTATGTAAAAGTGGGCTTATCGTTTCATGCTTTGGTGTGCACTATAACTTAGGCCGTATGTCCTGCATATGTGCATTTCACATAATTTTGAAGCGGTTCTTATGTTGAAAATATCTAAATTATTGAGTAGCAAAGTGTTCCGGCTAGATTGCCAGCTTTTATTAAACTTTTATAATGTTAAAGTTGTCAATCTGAACTTTTAAAGCACTCTGCTTTGGCGTTAATAAATAGAGCAACCCTTGAACTTCACAATGTAAACTAATACTTGACCCTTGCATTGATCCACAGCTAGTGGAACTCATCGTGGAGACATGCGCGTGCGTCGCCAACCGGCCCCCAGACACACGCGGCCCCTGGTTACAAGGTTGCCAAGTGCTCGTTGCCAGGGCACCTGTTGTCAGGGCTCGTCACCGCCATGACGCACCACAGTCTGCGCTGCCTCGATATTGCGGATACCATGATGGCGCCACTGGTGCGCCTCATCATCGCCACAAGCCAGGTCAGTGCCATGGCAACCAATTATTCAGCTCTCCTTTTAAGTGAATTAATCGTGGGATGTGATGGAATTGTATGTGGCAATATGTCTAATAGCTGAAATAATTTCATCATTAATTACAACTAAAAGCTTATAATTACTAGTTATTAAAATATACGCGTTAGTTTTAAAAAAGTGCACATATCTGTACCCATATATCAAAATGACATTACAATGTCAACCCCTAACCATATGAGTCATTCGTGAATCATAGACCCCAGTCAGTGCACTCTCTTAAGCAACTATATTTGCATTATTTTATGGGTACATAAGTCGCATATTGTAACTGTGTCCTACATTTCCCCTGATTCGTGACAACGTCATGTGAATCGCTGTCCGATTAAATTCGTGACGTGTTCAAAGTTTGATAAGCTCTGATTTTAGGACACACCTAGCTGGCCATAACATACATTGGTAACATGCAAAACTATGACCGGGCTTTATGAAAGAATGGTTCTCCTTTTTTTATACTCATATCCACTGATCCATATGCCACGTCACTACACTAGGATAAATAGCTTGAGGTAAATTTCCATTTTCCACGTCACACATGTATAATGAATATGCATATAATGTTTTTTTTTTTGCTAATTTTCGCTTGTATTTGCTGTATATTTCTACACATATTTATGAGGTTTTACAGGGGTTTTTACTGCTCATTTGATTTTGATTTGACTTAAGCTCATCGCGTCTCATTTTCAAGAAAAAAAACGCCCCCGTTTGTGCTCATATTTTATATTGTTGGCGACTTCTGGTTCCATACTTTGTATTATTTTTATTCACGACTGGCCAGACTGTGCTAATTTGGTATTCATGGATATTTATGTTAATTTTAGATAAATATATTCAATTTCATATATTTTAAAACTATATTTTAAGTTCGAGGGCTTTTCGCCTACCTTGCAAAAATGGAAGGGCTTTTAGCCGGGAGGGCCTTTGACCGTTTACTATAGAGAATTGATGAGAGGACAGGGTTTGTTTAAGAAAAGAAAAAAAACAATCCAATTTAGTCAGGCCCTATGTGATGTTTTTTTTTTCAATTTGGAAAATTATTTATCATGTTAAATGGTATAACGATGTTGTACATACATGTACAGCTTCACTGTAATATAACTCTAATATACTGCATCAACATGTTTTGGTTGTGCCACATATGTTATGATTCCAGACACGTGTATGGTATTCGGTTTCCAGGAACATTGATGTGATAAAGGATCCGGAGACTCTATGCGCGATGACCTTTGACATGAATTCACACGTATATACATGTATGTCTTCTCATTCAATATATTGAATGGGACTCAATAACTCTCAACAACTTTTGTAAGAACCCGCGCTTTCGTACCCAAAATTAGTAAACATGTTATTAACGTAGAACTCGAAACCCAGTGCAATAACATAATCATGCACTTGCCAAAAATTAGTGTACCTAAAACCCAATTTGAATAGACTCGATTATAATTCCTAACTGTGATGTTACCAAATAATAGATCATACCATGTAAATCGCTAAATTTCTGTTATTTGAAAACCCAGATATTGAGTCAAAATCGAATGTCTCGTTTGTTGTCATAAATCAACATCTAAAACAACATAGAATATATATTCTCGCAAAACAATTTTTTAAATAAACATAGTCTAATAACATTATAATGTTTATGTTGCCCAATCCAGTCTTTTCTATTTCAAATATACATGTACATGTATGACCTTCCCAAATGACAAACTAGGCCATTTAACTGCGGGTTCGTGTGCTACTGTCTTATGACTGATTCACGAGAAATAATATGAGTAAAATATTATACATCACGACACATTCATGTCGTCACGAATCCAATGCGTATATAAGAAGCAAGATGTCCTATACTCAAATCATTCAAGTCTCCATCAAGCAGAACTTCATCTAATTAAGAAGAAAGGGAACGAAATTTACAACCAAATATGTGCCAACATAATAATATCTAAAGGTGAGTGTCGATAACGCTTAATCAGTTGTAATCTCACAATTGATCATTGACAGATTATTGTAATAAAAGATATTTGTTCAATAAATTGAGGTTTGTAAATAATTTTCTCAATCAATTTTGAAAAAAAAAGGTTATTGAAAATGTTGTGTATCGAAACATTGGTTAATATGTTTTCTTATTCCTTAAATTGATCATTTCTTATTGGTTTGATCACATGTTTATGAACATTTGCTCTGTTTAAGTATTATTTTAAAGCAACATCTACTGAGGCTTGCTACATCAATGCCATTAAAATGTTTAATTTTAAATTTTGTTGATAATTTATATTGTTTCTAGTCACATTACCACACTTATTTTTATATACGATCGCATTTCTAATTTCAGAACAAACCTCAGTACCAACAAAAGCAAAATGGCTTTCGCTGCTGCAAAATCGCTGTTGTACCTCGCACTCGCAATCGCTCTCATTTACTCGCTTGACGCTGCTCCAAATCGCGAGAAAAGAAGAGGAGGGGGCAGACGCCGCGGCGGAAACAGACGCGTTGATGTGACCAAACCCTGTTGGTTCGAAGACGTCGCGGCAGGGACCGTGAGCGGGGGAGAGGAGGGAGCCTGTGGAGATGTGGCCACGTGTGATATGGCGAATGATATTGATATCAGCGACGCAAATGGACAAGTTGTGTATCGCGTGGCATTCTGCAAGCTGGAGCCTGTGTTGCTTCTGGTAAGTGTGTATGTTTTATTCAGAGGTGATTAAAGTGTACGATAAGAACCTGGCCACACAGAAAGCTTCATCTAGCGGTTTTATTGTAACAACGCGTGCTTTTCAATGTTTTTTACTAAAACACAGCGAATCGAAGTTGTTTAGGTTTATAAGGAATGCTTTGTAAATTAAGGGTTGTTATGATAAAAATTATGAAAAACTTCTTATGGTCAGGTGCAAACACATTTTTTTTTCCAGCTTGGGCGTCGTTTTTGGTCGATTGTGGTAAATTAATTTAAAGGGCAATCTAGTCATGCGTAAATGTTTGTTGATTGAGCTACAGAACTACAGTGTGATGTTTAAAATGTTAAACTTATATTGAGTCACATCATTTGTAAATGGAATTCAAACTTAGGCAAATATTTAAATCGTCATGTTTCCTAAAGTCTGTTGAAAAAAAAACATTTCGACTAAAATTTTATTATCAAACGACAGCAGTAAAATATTATGCTATTTATTGTCACTAAAAATACACTCATTTATGTTAAAAATACAAACACTCAATTAATTTAGCTTTTACTTAATATACACTGTTTTATATGGAATCTGTCTTTCACTTTGTATCCACTTTCTTCATGTATTGAATTTCGTATCGCTCTACAGGCCGATCTAGGCAGCGTTCCTTGCGAAGCTGGCACCGAGGGCTGCTTCGGTCCCTTCTCAATCGACGTTGACGGCACCGCTACTGAACTCAACTTCTGCGGCCGAGACGATGAATTCGACATCGCGCAGGTGCGTCAGTGCAGAGAAGAGTCATCTGAGGAGTCTTCGTCTGATAGTGAGTCTAGTGAAAGCAGCGAAAGTACTGAGGAGATGGGCCCAGTTGATCCGGTGGACCCTGTGGACCCAGTGGACCCCGTGGACCCAGTTGATCCCGTGGACCCAGAAGAGCCTGCTGGAGGACTTCCGTAAATGGAGATTACATTGTTTGCTAACATCAAGATACATAAAGACGACATTAAGTTGTGTTTATTGTTTTGTTTTCTAATAATAAACAATGTAACTCCAGTGAACCACATTGATCAAGGAGGTCCTCTTCCGTCAATATGTACGTGAGATAGTTTAAAGTTTAGGTACACTGAATCGTTCAGTGTGGATTTTGCATCAGGGGAAAGTATTTTTTATGAAAGTGATGTTGTTCGTAGAGTCACAATTGAAGTTACAAAGATTGTAATCAACTGATTTAATGATGTGTATTATTGTGTTCAACAATAGAAACAAATATAACTTATTTTGCTGTAGCCTATATTATTGGCTGATCAGATGTAGAACAGTGGTAAAACTGTTACTATATGTGTATCTAATAAACTCTTGCAGGTAATTGCAATTCATATGATTTTGTAAATTGTAGAACATATTGTTCTCTTTGCTGTTCATAAACAAGTAAATTTATCTATGTTTAAGTAAGAGCAATGATAAACCTACGTTAGAAACTGTTTGATAATAAAACATATTTATTAATTTATAGCATAGTTTTGTTTTTCATATTCATTTGTTACTCTTATATTATGATATTGAAATAAACATTCAACAAAGAAATTTAAATTCCACAAAAGTTTACATTTACTACATTATACACATTGCTAAATGATACAATGTTTTTAAAGTTCTTCGTAAAACATCTTAACGCCAAAATACAATCTCATTTCTATATTTTTCTGATGTTATACAAATGAAAGGCTACGTGCAACAATATACTATGTTGACTAAAATGTCTCGCCAAAATATATTGTATTTCTATATTTTTCTGATGTTATACAAATGAAGGGCTACGTGCAACAATATACTATGTTGACTGCATTGCATTGATTCATTTTATAAACGAAAATGGAGCTACTAAATCCATTTATGCGATCATAATTATTTCACAATTTTGCCACTTGCCAATTCTAATATAAATAACCACTTTGAAAACATTGAATGCCATTTATCTCAAACGTCAATGTCAGGCCAAACACAATGTGACAACCTTCAATTATTGTGTAATGGTGGAACTTAAATATAACTTAGAGGAACAAAAACATATACATAATCCACTGAAAAATGTTGCATACCGAAATATATAATCCATGAAAATTGCAACAAATCATAAACATACATGGTTTCGTTATGCAAAAGCAAATCTCATGTGTGTACAATCCAAGGACGCTGTGTCATTTTAGCAGCCTAAATATTTTAGGAGGATTTGATATTTTGAATCCATTTAACTATTTATTGTCTTAGTGGTGTATGACAGTAGCTTAAGCATTTATAACTTTAGTTCTTTCACATAATTATGATTTATAGCATAAGGCCGAGGTTACACATAGCTAGCAGTTATTCATGCGAGCTTTTTATTCATGCGAGCCTTTTTAGTGGTAACACTTACGCAAAAATAAGCGAAAGGCTTAAAAATCGAGGTTTTCTCCCGTTTCCCTCCAGAATTTCAAAAGGAGTTTAGTGACATGCATGGTGTCAAACAAAGTATGCGACACATATATTCACTGCCGCGCAACAGGTATATTGGGATTCTGTTGTATTTTTGCCTTAAGTCATCCATTGGTTTGCACTAAACCACAGGCCGCATTACATGCATGTATTTAACCTTATTTCGAATGATTCTAAAGTAAAAGGTCCTATTCAAAATTACAAAGACAGCGACTTAGAAAGCCTGATTTCGTTAAAATTGTTTCTGTTGAAGTTTTTGATATAAAATTGTCAGATTACGCCTGAAATCTACAAATTATTAGTCTTTAGAGGAACCCTGGATCAAAACAACCTCGCATTGTAGGCTGTAGCATACGGGTCGATACCTTCGGTAACTTCGAAGGGAAATTACGATTAATAGGGCAGAAATAGGATATACTGAGGCTAAATGCATGTACCCTCGCCAGACACCGAGGCTATGTTACATCCCGCATAAAGACTAATGTTTGACCCTTGATTAATCCACAGCTAGTCGAACTCATCGTGGAGACATGCGCGTGCGTCGCCAACCGGCCCCCAGACACACGCGGCCCCTGGTTACAAGGTTGCCAAGTGCTCGTTGCTAGGGCACCTGTTGTCAGGGCTCGTCACCGCCATGACGCATCACAGTCTGCGCTGCCTCGACATCGCTGACGTCATGATGGCGCCACTGGTGAGCCTCATCATCGTCACCAGCCAGGTCAGTGCCATGACAACCAAATATAGGCATATACAGCTCTCGTTTTAAGTGATCAGCAGATAAATTATTTATCCCCGATTTGATTACCCGTCAGTGCCATGGCAACCCAGTTAATCAGCTCTTCTTTCACATGAGCAGTAGATTAATTTATTCGTGATCTTCATAATTTTGGGTGGGAATTAAATAGCGTGTGGCTTTATAGTTAACCTTATGATTGGTCTCTGGCTCTGAGTATTTAATTTAATGATTAGTTTTAATTTAATGAGTTACGGCTATTTTGCATATGAATTATATATATGTAGAGCAAAATGCTTCACAAACGCAAATTCAAAAACATACAGTTTCAAGTTTATTTACATAAATTATATTTATACAACTAAATATTCATATAAAGTTGGTATGTAAATTTGAAAACATGTATGCAAAAATGGAGCAAATCTTAATCCGACAACTTTTTCTGTTTGAAGAAAGTTTATGAAAGTTCGTAAAAACAAAAACTGTTTAAATAACGATATTATAATCAACCCTAAATTCAAACGTCTTAATCTACACACAATAGGCCTATGTATGATGCATTTATTATAACATGGAACCAATAGTCAATTAACAGTGCAAACATTTTAATTTCATGTTCATTGTACATGTCCATCGTACGACAGTGCAAATTTCATATACATGTACATATAATATCTACATAGAGTTCATATTTCATTACATGTATATTATACAAGCACAGTATACATGTTTATAGTTACACAAAAAGCATTGATTTACAGGGTTTATTTAAGTAGCACAAATATTAAATATACATAAACATTATGCATCTTCATTCTAACCCAACATATCTCTAATAGACTCATGATGGCAAACTAAGTGTAAAACAGCACTATGATTTAGCAACCTTTCTCTGATTCAACAGACGGCTCTTCTGGTGCGCAGTCAGTCGCCTAGTGTAGAGGAGCCAGACGACCTCAGTCCCGAAGTCGACATCGAGACGCTCATTGGGGAGACCATCAGCTCGTCCACATAAGTTATACAAAAAAGTATTAAAGGAGGCAAGGTGGTATGGGGTTGGGTCATATAAGCGTCCTGATTTATGGGGGATATGAATGTGGGAACATCATTTTGTCTAGGTGAGTCACACAAAGCCATTTTAAGGTGGCAACGAGAGATGGGGTTGGGTCGTTAGTGGTCCCTATTAAGAGGGAGATGAATGCGGAATCATCAGTTTGTCTAGGTGAGTCACTCAAAGCCTTTTTAAGCTTGCGACGATGGATGGGGTTTGACACAAGTCAATAGTGGTCTCGATTTGGAGGGAAATGAAATGGAAGAAAATCAGTTTGTCTAGGCGCTCTATTTCTAGAAGAATGTAATACATTGTATGAAGTCCCATCCCACACATGGCAGACAGTTGATCGTATTTCGTGGTATCTTGTGCAAACTGCTGTTTCAAACATGTTTATGCTGTTTCATTTCATCAATGGATTCTTCACAACTTGATAATGTAAACCAGTTTGTAATTGTCCCGTTTAGGTAAACCGTACCGCCTGTCGTCGAATGCATATCAACAAAGGAAATTTTGGAGCATCTTTGTGGGTTGTAATTGGATCCTTGAGACCCATGAGACTGTTGCAATAATCAGTTATTTGTTGGATAGCGTATTTTTCTGCTTCCCAAATGAGTTGCTCTGGAAGATTTGATGTAGTTGTAGTGGCTATCATTCTGTTAAAATCAATAATTACACTGGTATCCATGTCATACCGATCATTCGAAGACACCGGATTTTTAATAGCACTTTGTTTGAGATCGATTGGCGAGCGACCGGTCTGTATGTCCTTTGCAGTGTGTTGCACCATGTCGAGTAAACACATTGCCATGGCGTCTACGGTAAGCGATTCCGCTGTGGGCGTATCATGAGTCTGGAGTACCAGGTACATCAAACACACAAGAATGTATTTTCTTATCTCCATATTTAATTGTCCATTTTGATCAAGGATGTGCGTAGCAGCCTTCACAGCTTCGCTGTACGTTTCCAAAATGTGATTAAGCAATGTCATGCTTGTTAAGTCGAACCGATTATCACTGTCGATAAATAACCCCATAAAACGGTCCGCTCTGTAGATAGTGATGTCTCCTGGAAAATGAATGTTTTTATCCTTTCTATATTTGTAAGCGGAATTGGATAAAGACCGAACACCCCCAATATGCAACAGTCTGAAACACACAATTACACCTTCAATGATGAATACTGTGTCATACCGCGATTCCTGTGTTATACCGATGTAAATGTTGTCTTCATCTCTCGTAAAAGGTACGTATTGTGAATAGAACACTTCCATGTAAAGCTCTTCTTTGCATACACTATGAACTATGAATCCAGTATCATGGCAACCATCCTTATTGCAGACTCTTCTCATAATCTTATCTAATCGCCGCAGTGCCGCTAGATAATCAGGATCCTGTTGCAGTAACCTGATGTCAGCATCCAGATTACCTTTCTTCAAACCTACTCTTCTCATGATCCTATCCAGGCGTCGGAGTAAAACTTTACATGTATAAGGAAAATGCCCATGGTCCTTTGTTGATCGGATTTTGCCAATAAACCGCTTGATTTTTATGTTTCGTGCTTCTGGCGCAGAGTGGTACTCGTGAAGGAATTGCTTAACAGGATAATCAATATGCTTCCATTCCAGCGTTTGATAGGTCATGTATGGCATTTGAATGATCTGCCCGGAACATACTAGGCATGGCATTTTAGGATTCGTTAAACGATAGGGTGCCCCTTTGTTTTCATAAGAATACAATGATTTAACAATATCACTGAAATCATATGCTTGGTACGTCTCCGTTGATTCAAGAAGTTCAAGCCAGCAGACCGTAAATAAACTAGCTGTGAAATTTTCTTGAATCAAACGGTCCGATGATTGCTTAAAAAACTCAAGCACTATGTATGTCAATAAAGCTCGCATCCTTGACTGTAAACCATGGTTACATCGACGAACTAGGAAGTTTCCTAGAATGAGGTTTAATGTTACACAAATTGCTTGATGTAAGGAAAACTTACGCTTGGCGTCGAGATTGGTTGTATGTTTTTTTAACATCAATCCATTGTGCTATGCCTTCGGCTTCGCGATCGGTACTTTCTTTTTCCTCTTCAGTGGTGTCAATGTTACTCACTGCAGCGTCCAATGCCTTCGCCTCTCTTTCAGACCGACTAAAGTGCGTACGGAGGAACTTCGAGAGATTGTACATTGCTTTGACTCCTTCCTGGCTAGTTTTGTTCAATTCAATGAAATAATCATTTCGGCTATACAGTGTATAGTTTGATAGGTCTGCGTTTTTAGCATCATTTAGTAAAGACGAAACAATTGTGTCGAAGTTGGGTCCCATGTATAGTTTACCTGAATCAGATGGGAACGGGAACGAGTTTTGCGTTGCGATGATTCTTTCTTTTGTTTTTATTGGATGTTTGAAATACAATTGGTCAATACTTTTAATCGCGGATTGCATATTACAAAGAATGTCTAAAACGCAAAACACCAAGCAACCGTCTGTGAGTTCATCGGCATGCGGATGGTTATGTGTTGCGAAAACTAAATGAAGTAGAAGTATGCGTAAGTAGTAGCTTTTCATGTGTGGTTCAGGTCCATATATCCTGTTTATATCATCAACAGAAAGAATAGGAAATCTGTCATTCTTAATGCTATGCAAGTTATTTTGTAGCAAATATTTGATGACTCTAAAGGCTCGTTTTTTACCTTCGCTCAGCAACGATACCATTTCGCCTTCAATAAGACCTGTATCTTTGTCATAGTTGATCAAGAGTCTGAAAGTGCAAAAATTTGTTATTCCGTAATCTTGAATGCAATGCCTGGCGTTTTCTGACCAATCAGCACTTGTCTCCTCATTGTTCTCATGAAGATACACCGGTACAATATCCACAAGAACGCCCATTGGCTGCGTGTATTGGCCATAATCGTATGCCATAGCGAGTTTTATCCCTGCTCGATGATGCTCAACGTTTGTTATTGACCAGCCGTGACCGAGTATATCCCGTCCTTTTATTGCTTTATCAAAAAGTGTTTCGAAACGAAAAATTGTCAATGGTGTAGATACCTTATCCGTCACATGTGTTAGAGCAAACATAAAATCAACCTCTAAAGGCAGATCCACTTTGACTCCTGCCTTGATACTTCCTGTCAATATTTTCTTCATATTAGTGCACTTTTCGTCCATTTCACTCATTTTCCAAGAAATGTTGTCAACGATTGTGTTTAGGTCATCCACGAGCGGTTTATATTTTAAATCGTTTGCATCGACTGCTACCCTTTTATCCAAAGTGTCGATGAACCTTTCTATTTTCTTATTTTCAGGCCCGTATTTCATCTTGTAGTTCCGCAGAAAATTCGAAACATTGTATGTCAGAGTTTTTTCTCGAGTCCGATTATATTCGATGCCTCCATATTCAATGATAATATCACCTTTTTGATTATCCTTGATCTCAACTGACACACTAGTTTCCATTCTACAAATATTTTATAAAAATGAATATTTACGATGAGTTGTTTTAGTTCGAATTAGTTTTGATTAGTTTTAATTTCAATTAGTAAAGTAACCGATTTCTATTATAAATTGCATACCACAGATTTAGCAACTGCGTTTTATCACTATTTTTTTTATTACATTGATGTAATACGTGGCAAAGTAAGTGTTTTATTCGGCAATGTCTTGACTTTATCAGATAGTCAGATAAGCCTATAGATAAGTGTCATCAAGCACTCAAATAAAACAACTGTAATTAATGACTTTCATGTTAGAAGACCATGAGTATTGATAAGATAAGCCTTCGGATAAGTGTAAGCTAACACCCAGATCAAAAACTGTAACTGTAATTAAATATTTACACGTTAGAAGACCACAAGTATTAATATGATTTAATAATGCAACGAAATAATACGGCTCCGACCAGACTCTTTTATTTTCATGCAGCAAATATTTTTTTTGCTAAACTTCTTTAACAGAAACAGTTTGGTTTCTAGTATTGAGTTAACATTAATATACTAATATAGGCCTATTTTAAAGCACATTGTTTGTGTTATTTTATGTCTCATATGTATACTGAGGAGATACATATTGGAGATACATATTGAATTATTACGCACGGCAGTTAAAATCGCCTATTTTGGTACATTTTAGTTTTGTTTGCTCAATCGCCCTTTTCTCGCATTTATGCACATAATGATTAGGATCATCATTGGCATCATCTCAAATGACGGATTTAGAAATATTAAACATAGGGTAACATGGCAAAATCAAGTTTTTGAAGTCGACTTTTAAGTAATACTCCCATGATAAGTTTTTTAAAGAATACATTTAACCAATCTTCATATTATTATGATAGCGCGACAGGTAACATCGATTAACATCATTTCTCTAAACTTTCATACTATAGTTGATATTAAACATTTGGTTCAATGACAAGATTATAATTTCGTAATAGTATTTCAAGCATTGTTCCCACAATTAATATCTTTCTTATTCATATCTTTTTAAAGTAATGATCCAACGATATGATTTTATTTAAAATGATATCAAATTAAACTTCATCCTTTTATGCTTTGTAAGGCACCAAGTTTGATGTTAGGTCAAAAAGTGTTGTATACAACAATACTATAAATTTTTATATGTGTTAATATATAACATTTTGTAAAATGGCAGCTACTAAATTTGCGTTGGAACGTGAAGCAATGTTCACACGATAGGATTTGGATTAAAACTTAAAAAAAACTATACTTAACCTTTTGCGTTTCAAATGGTACCGTCTTTACCGGTGTGCCACAAAAATTTGTTACTTTAAAATATAAATAAATTGCACCGTTTACTGTAAAATCACCTAATCCACCTCCGAATGCAAATAACAAGATTTAGGCAAAGTTCAGACAAGGTTAACAATATAGTCACGCTTACATTAGACATTTAGGGTCCTCATTGTATTCTTGGAGATAAACCGGCACAATATCCAAAAGTACGCCAATCATGGAGTTATTCATGCGAGCTTTTTTAGTGGTTACACTTTGCGCAAAGCGAAGCGAAAAGGCTTATAAATCGAGGTTTTCTCCCGTGTCTCTCCAGTATATCAACACGAGTTTAGTGACATGTATGGTGTCAAACAAACTCAAATGAAGTTCATTATTGAAAAATTCGCGTTTAAAAAAGCCGCTTTTTCCCCGCTAGCAGTTTTCTGCTATATGCTATGCACGATAGTTTGAAGTAAATATTTTGTAACTCTAAAGGCTCTTTTTCCTCCTTCACTCAGCGATGACACAATGTCACCTTCGATTAAACCTGTGTCATTTTCGTCGTTTATCAAGAGTCTAAACGTGCTAAGATCTTTAATTCCGTAATCTGCAATGTAAGACATTGCGTTGGTAGACCAGTTGACACTCTGTTCCTCATTGTTTTGGTGAAAGTACACAGGTATTATATCTACAAAAACTCCCATAGGCTCCGAAAGTCCGTCGTATTCCATTGCAAGTGTAACACCTGCTCGATGAAGTTTTACGTTGTTTATTGACCAACCTTTGCACAATGTACCCGGTTCTTTTATAACTTTATCAATCAGTGTTTTGAAAGGAAGAATTGTCAATGATTGAGATCCCTTATCCGCCATATGTTGAAGTGCAAGCAGAAAATCAACTTCGAAAGGGAGATCCACTTTCACTCCTGCCTTGATACTTCCTGTTAATATTTTCTTCATATTCCTGCACTTTTCGTCCATTTCACTCATTTTCCTTGAAATGTTGTCAACGATTGTGTTAAGGTCATCCATGAGCGGCTTATATTTTGAATCGTTTGCATCGACTGATACCCTTTTATCCAAAGTGTCTATGAACTTTTTGATTTTCTCGTTGTCAGGCCTGTATTTTATCCTGTAATTTCGCAGAAAATTTGAAACATTGTGTGTCAGAGTTGTTTCTTTAATCCGTTTATATTCGATGCCTCCATATTCTAAGAGAATATCACCTTTTTGTTGATCCTCAATTTCAGCCGTCACAATGTTTGCCATTTTGTAAAAATCTAATCAGAATGATATTGTTTTGTGAGTATTACAAACTTTGAAATATGTTCCTGGTTTAATTGTTTATTTTAATATAAGTCCTTTTTTTAATGGAAAATTCGACAGCAGTTTTTCCACTCCCATATAATGATACTGTCCTTTTCATAATATAGAACTACATATAGCTGCGTTGTTTTTATTAACTCCCTTCATTTTGTGGAACTCAATCGGATTGTTTGTCATATAGATTGATTGCTTCCACACAACACAACCGTTAATAAGCATTGGAGCATATGATTTGATCGAATTCAGATAAATAATAAATAATAATAATCTTATATGCCGTTGAAGTATAAACCGTAATTACCGGTGTATAACCCGCGGGTTATACATCGATTTTACAAACACAGCACCATGGTGCGGGTTATACAACGGTGCGGGTAATACACTGATTTTTTAAACATAAAACGCGCGATTTTCGATTTTCATGTTAAATAGGGCTCAAGTGTCTAATAATTAATCAATAATATCAGTTAAAATCTTCAATTTAGCCTTTAACTTTGTCTTTACGGACTTTATAAAGGGAGAAATAATTACTATCAGCATATACAAAGCATTTGCATGGGATTATAGGGTAAAACAAACAATTTCCGGAAAATGATAAACTTAGGGTGCAGGTTATACACCGGTGCGGGTTATACACTGGATTTCAAAGTATTATTCTTGATTTTCATGGCGTGCGGGCTATACACCGGTGCGTGTTATACACCGGTAATTACGGTAACTCCACTGTTATATACCTACCTGCCTACCTAGGTTGATGTTGGAAACATCGACCTGCCTGGATCCTCCACTGGTCCCTGCTCAACGTCAAGGATGCCATCTCGCGGTCTTGGAGGCTGGTGTCGTCTCGCAGCTGCTGCACAAACGTCCGCGCCGGTCTTCCTCGCCCTCGCTTGCCGTGATTAGGGGTCCACAACACTAGATTGGATGCAGCTTCTTCTGAGTGCCTATAGCAATGACCAGCCAGCTTGAGTCTCTTTTGTTTGATTGTATCTGTGGCTTTGGGTACTTCAGCATATAGTTATTTGTTGTTAACATGGTCTCTCCAAGTGAACCCCAGTGCTGATCTTAGCAGTCTCGTGAAACAACCATCGATTCTCTTTGCCAGTGTCTCTGTGAGTGTCCATGCTGCATTTACATATAAGGGAAAACTGACTCTACCGTTGAGCGGAGCAGTCGCGTCTTGGTCTTTCTAGACAGTGCTGATCTCCAAATTCTGCTCATCTTGTTGTGTGCTGCCCAACTGTACTGTTATATAAGACATGTAAAATCTCTTTACTGCTATGTTATTGTTTTTTTATGGGTTGATTTATCTATCCGTTTAATCTTTTTATTTTTAACTGACCAAAACAAGTATTTAATATATTATATCCTTTTAATCTTGAATCTTTGCTTTGCTTTGATTAACCATAAACCATTGATATTTATTCATCCTTTATCACGGTTACAATTGATACGGGTTGTGTACACTACACAATCGATTCCCAATTTAAAAAATAGATAAAAATAACAGCTATAATTTGCTTCAGTTTTACATAATGGTTAATGCGGTATTGACTCATTTATGAATTTACATTGCCGCTCAATATCTCCAACAAATCATGATAGATTTATGTTATATTCAAACTACGAATGATATCCGCTCCTTTTCTGTCACCCTCCCACAGTCTGGAGACCCCTGAAGCGGAAGAGCAGGGCTTCCTAGCCGGACTCAAGATCCCGACGCCCTGGACGGCGGGCAAGACCCTTGAGTCGATCCACCCAGTGCGAGACAACTACAAGTTGAAGGAGACGGTCACGTTGCCAGGGGCCCGGGCGCTCTACTTGTGTTTCGATCCGCGCTGCTCGTCACAGTATGATAAGGTAAGGAGGGGGAGTTGCTTGGGAGGGCTCATATCCACCCGGTACGGGACAACTACAAGTTAAAGGAGACTGTCACTTTGCCAGAGGCACGGGTGTTCTATTTGCGCTTCGACACGCGCTGCTCGTCACAGTACGACTATGACAAGGTAATGGGGGGGGGGAGAGGTAGAGAGGGGGCATAGTGTGCTGATTCTAGGTTATGGTCAAGTATGGAGATTGATACATGGTGTCTTATGTCTTTACCATGGCTAAGTGTTTACGGGTCCGCGTAAAAAGGTTACTGGTTTATGGTATCAAAGCAAGCGAGTTTAAAGAGTGTTTTGATTCGATAGCGCTTTTAGTCTGGTATAGTAATACATTATAGACTCCGTTTAACATACATGTATATGTACACATCCTTCCACCGAAAAGTGTTCGTTTAGCCATACTGTGGATAAAATCTATGATTCAAATAATAAGCCAATGGATGACCTAAACACAATCGTCGATAAAATTTGTAGCAAAATGAGCAACTTTATTACCCTCATTTTTTACTATGTTTATTACCAACACAATCAGGCAGACATGTAATAAAAGTACATTCTTCATAACAGTAAAATTAAGAATTTTTTGTTTGCACATTAGTGACATTAGTGACATCATTAATAGCTTTCATGATAAATAAACCATTGATATTTATTTATCCTTTTTCACAGTAAAAATTGATACTGGTTATGTACACTACACAATCGATTCCCAATGTACAAAAAATATATAAAAATAACATATATAATGATTTGCTTCAGTATTAGGTTAGGATATATGCAATATCGACTCAGTTATTAATTACACTGCCGCTCAATATCTCCAACAAATCATGCTAGATTCATTTTATATACAACCTTCGAATAATATCCTCCCCTGTTCTTTCCCCCTCCTACAGTCTGGATACCCCTGAAGCGGAAGAGCAGGTCATCCTGGCCGGACCCAAGATCCCGACGCCTTGGACTGCGAACAAGACCCTGGAGTCGATCCACCCGGTGCGAGACAACTACAAGTTGAAAGAAACGGTCACGTTGCCAAGGGGCACGGACGCTCTACTTGCGCTACGATCCGCGCTGCTCGTCACAGTACGACTATTATAAGGTAATGTGTAAGTGGGGGAGGGGGAGGGGGTGATATGGATGATGATGTGATGTTATGAGGTAATGATCAAGTAATGTGATTGAATCGTGGTGTTTAAGGGTTAAGTATGGTGAACGGGTCCGCTCAAAAGGTTTATTGCTTATGCATGCAAAGTATGCGAGTTTAAACTAGCGTTTAGATTCTATAGCGCTTTTGGTCTGGTGTATAGTCGGTTAATTCATTCTAGACTCCATTCAAAGAACATGTATATCTATACATAATTCCATCGAAAAGTTATCCGTTCAAGCGATGCTGTGGATGATCCGATAAAATCCATGATTGTAATAAGGAGTATTGGACTAAATTGCCAAAGGGCAGGATGCGGCGCAAAGGGAAGCGCCTGGATCCTCAAGCCAGGGCCTGTGACGTAAGCCTATGAGAAACGATTAATATTCCTCGGACAGGTAAAGGCTTGAAGTCGAGAAAAGTAAATCAATGTTGCTTTCAACTATGCATATGTAGATTTTAGCATTCAACGACATCACTTTGTATAATGAAATAGGTATTACCTTACGGGCATTTATTATCTCGACTCATGTGCTAACATGAAAGGTGACCACTACCATACATGTATGAACAGATGAAGCTCAATGTTTATTCTCTCCGGTTAACATGCTTATAGAAACTCTTTATACAATATTTTGTTCATATTTCCACATCTGTTGGGGATAACGATCCGCGCCGACATCCGTTTCTGCCTCGACCTGCTTCCGGTCTTCTGGAAATCGCGAGTCGGCATGACCCTTGACCATGTGACTGACATCCAGAAGGAAGACCGGTTCACGTACAACTACATCAAGCAGTTCAAAATGGTCAGTAAATGCAGCAATTATTATTTATTTAATATTTTAATGCATAGACTATGCAGTTAAACGGTCCTGTTTGATAACTGCTTTGTCAATATGTGTAGTGTTTATGTGACAATCGATTTGAATATCCAACATCTTACTTACCATCTGACGTGTACACATGTTGCATATATTAGTTTGTAATGTCACCTAAAACATAGTAAATCATAATTTTATCGTTCGAATGAATAACACTTTGTGATTTAATGGGAAATTGTCAGGTTCGAGAAATTTGAATATGATTTTGGCACTTGTGACTATATTATTTTCAGGCTGAATGCGCGGATGAGGTGTGCGCCCTGTACGCGGACAAAGTGCCTTGCTTCGTCTTCACAAGTCTGAATAGTGCGGAATAAAAACTCTTTCCAAACGGAGCCAACATCTGTGTCAGGAAATGAGTTCCGGAATATGTCGTCCAAAATTATTAACGAAAAAAATCATTTTATGGGTACTTGAAATAGTGACGTTTGTCATGGAAAATGTCATGTAAAAGTCATGGAATTTTGTCATGGAAAAATTGTCTTATTAATTGCCCTATCATAAACCTGACCATGAATGTTACATATTTAATAAATTCATGAAATTTTAGATTGTTTGTATAAGATCTATGCCTTGATTGTTATTTATCGCATTTTATCTACATTTCTCCCTTTCAATATTGTATTTTGATTTACTCCCAGCTGGGAGAACAAGCAGGTGTATGCGGACACGATCCGTCACCTTCGCATGGACGAGCTGGCCGCCCGCCCCCGCGTTTCGGCCGTGCGCGCCGGACTCAGCTCCCTCCTTCCTCTTCCGCTCCTCGCCACCATGACGTCACGTGATATGCGTCTGCGCACTTGTGGCACGCATACGGTTGACATTGACTTTCTCAAGGTCAGGAGGGCTTTCTTATCTAAGATTTTTCGAAATTGTGAAAGTGCATTTTTAGACGAAAGTAAGAAAATGATTTAAACTACGTAGATAATCAGCGAAAGCAAAAAAAAAGCAAAAACTAATTTATCTCTTCTCAGTGACTTAAGTTAACAATGTGTCATTTGTCAAATATGTTTCGTTAAAAAGATGTCTAGATACCACATGTTAGACGTGAACTATATTATAACCCCCTTATTTTCGTCTTAGGCTCACACGATGTACCAAGTTGGCCTGATGGAGACAGACACCCACATCCAGTATTTCTGGCGCGTGCTCGAATCCTTCACCGCAGAACAACTCAACGGTTTCATCAAACTGGCGAGCAACCAAGAAAGACTGCCGCATACGTGTCCATGCCGAGATGGAGGGACGGAGACGGCGCATGTGCCGCCCTATCCAATGAAGATAGCCCCACCCGACCGACCAGGTATACAAGGGGGAGGGGATGAGAGGGGGAGGGGAGGGGAGCAATTAAGAGGGACGGAGACGGCGCATGTTCCGCACTACCCCATGGAGATAGCCCCGCCCGACCGACCAGGTATACAAGGGGGAGGGGATGA
>LQRL01115281.1:0-18753 GCA_001703475.1 Hydroides elegans
CTGGTCGTCTTCAGAATTCCCCGAAACCAGCAGCGACGCCAGGAGAAGGCCTGATGACATCCGCGGCCCTGCGATCTACATCGTATTAAGGTATGTATAACATCAAGGCGACAATAAATATCCATGATACGGGATCAGAAATTAAGCGTAATATTCAATCAGAATCCAATAATGGTGGCACGTTTGTCACACACACACCTAGAACGCTGGAACACAACCATCGGGAAGGAGGGTATCTGCTCACAAGATTTATACTAAATGTACATTAGACCTTCATTTCATTTGAACAAACACAGACTTTTCACATTTTTTTATATTCAATCGATTTAATTCCAAATACAGTTTCGTGTTTTTGAAACCAAAAACAAACTATAAAACTAAAAATCCGAATTTGCTCAATAATACTTCGCCGTGATTGTCAGAAGAAGCGAAAAGAATACTTAAAAAGACACAAGTAGGGAAATTACTTTTACACTGATAACGGATATAATGGCTAATAACACGGTTTGATTGACGGCGTCCCTCTCCTAAGACTTCCATAAAGACATAAACAACAGTAAGATCTGACCGAATTGTTCTGAAGCAAGACTTACTCATAAAACAAACATCACTTAGAGCTCACAAAAAGTGACGCAGCGACGGTAACTCGTAGATCTGGTAAATGCTGCTTTTTAATAGCAAAAAAACATATATTCGTACTCATTTTAGATTAAGGGTTGAAAAATTGGGTGTTGGCATCAATTAAGACGCGAAGTCATCCTAACTGTCGTTTTCATCTTTTAATTTCAAAGAAATCATCGACTGATTTGCTTTATGGTCACCTGAATATAAACATGTCTGCACATAAGGAAACTAGGTACAATTACACATGGGTCGCAATTAATGACTATCCTATCTCGACCGGAGACATGCAAGCATGACTGCCATCTAGTTGCCACCAAAAGTTTGATTATTCAATGAGGGCTATTCAGCCGTTTAGCTCACATGAACTTATTTTGTTTGTGAGTTCACGGACATTCACTCTCCAGATGATGAGCAGAGGGACGGAAAGTTCCTCCAAAACAAACAGCATCACTGAGATATACAACTGCTTCGAAAAGTGTTTATGATTCAATATGGTACATTATATATTTTATAGGTTACACCATACATGTACATGTTTTATATAAGAAGGGACCTACTTCATTTTGATACTTAGATACAGCAAACCAAATCACCAGGCAAATCACGAGGACAATTAAATCAACAATTAAACAATAACTTACAAGAACTGAACAGTAAATGTTATGTTGCATAATACTAATATTTCATTGCACTACCGTAACAACAAAGGTTTGATTAAGGGGCCAATAACATGACTTGAACATGAAATCCTAAGCTCCTCAAGGTTGCTGTATAATAATACCAACCATCAAATATATTGGTCAGCAAGCAATTCGGTAATCTATGATTATGAAACAGGAGCATGGTTAATAAATGACATGTTTTCGATAAATATCTGTCGATAACCATAATATTGATGAGCCAAATTAACATGGCGTATATTGCTGAAACATCACATACAATGTACATGAGCGTTGTCAAACAAACTAAGCAGAAGTTGTACCATACATGCAGATCCATAACCAATCCGAGTGCAAACAAACAAGGTTAGTCCTTCACCTTAAAACGATATCCTCAACAACAAAAAGTGGTCCAGGGACTTCAACATAATAATAATTCTTGTAAACAATAGCTACACCGTACGGGCTAACCCTTTTAGGGTCCTTCACACGCCAGTTTCCATGGCATATTGAATGAGCCCGATGAAAGAGTTCCGATGACAACACTATTAGCTAATGGTTCTTGTTTTAGAAAGACATGTCAAGGTTGGAAGAGTGAAGAAAGCTTAGTAGGAAGTTTGAAAAAAAGATGACCTTTGGTAAACAGTAAAAATAACCTGAGTAGTCTCATATAATCTGGATAATGGAATAAAATATTAACCTTACAAGAAACTACGCGAAAACACATTAAAAAGCTAACAACAGAAACGGTGACAAAACGTGTTTTTCTTTACCAAGACAAATCTAGAGGCAAAACATGACATTCGTTTCCCAAATGATTACTGCTACAATCACTTAGCGGTATACATTGCATGATTTACTCAGAAATTATGAGGCCATTATCATTAAAGTGTTTTTATATATGTTTCTATTAGCTTTTCATGTTGTGTGCTTCTCCTTGTAGCATACTAAGGCACGCGATATACTGAGTAAGATAGATCATTTGTGTGTTGTTGTTTTTTTTGCCATTATTTCTCGCTCAATGAATTGCCTACTTCGCCGTGCTTTTTGTGCTTTGATCTAAGAACGGCCAAAGTTATTGTGTTCATTCATCGGCTCTATCGATCGGCAAGCAAAGGGTTTGTTCATAAACTTTCGCGTTTTATCCTTTAAAGAGGCCAAATATAGTCAAACAATGACTATATAATAACCACGGTCTGGTGCCACTTACATAAAAGGTCAAATATTTATTAAGACTGGACCGTCCGACACGTCTATGGGGTGAAATAGGGTTTCACAGAAAATAAAATCCCCGGTACATTTTATCAATGAAATATACACATGCCACAAATCTATTTCAATTTGCTTTAGTGTTCAGACAAATTGTGTAACTAACCTCTGGCTTAGAATGAGTTCTATCCGAAATAGGTGGTTCAAATTGGCAAATCCTTGGGACCCTCAGCAGAATAACTGAAAATAAAATGTATGATTTTCAATTTAAAATATGTTATGATAGGCTATCAGTATGATAGGTTTTCATATATTCATGTGATATTTGTATCATACATGTATCAAAACAACGATTGTTTATATACGACACAGCTACATCAGGGTTTTTTTTATTCTTAAAAGAATATGTGTGATGTGTCCATAGCTTAAATGTTGTTAAAAATCTCATTCATTTACAAGAAGGAAATATGTTTTTAGATATAAGGTAAATACAAAAATACAAAATAAAATATCATACTTACATTGCGAATGCCATTCTCTCCAAATGATATTATTCAGTCTGACTTTGTCCTTTATCGTGAGCTTCAAACCTTTGAAATTCTTCCATTTTGGAGACGTCAACTTCCCACTAAAATGGTGAAAGTTATCATAACAATCAATTTAAATATATAAATGTATGAACAAGCATCATTGATCGCACGAATATATGCTGACAGAGTTGTTGAATAAATCATTATTATATATCTTAGTTTAAGTTACCAAAATACTCTTAAAATCATATTCGAACAAATAAAATCAATAATCATTTGAAAAAGGAAATTTTATATATGAAATATTAATCACCGAGATAACTCACTTTGTTGGTTCTCTGTGATACATATATTCGTTTCGTACACGATAGCTAATTTTTACTTTTAACGTAACCAGCTGATAAGTTAAACTGAGTAACAAATTAAAGACAAAGAAACAATTCATTGAACTCGAGAAGACCTCAACCGCCCCCAAAGTGGTATGGTATTTTAGTAATGACTCATATTTTGCCCTATTCACCATTTCCGGCTTTATCGCAGGGCTTGGAAAGTACACATAGCCCCCGGGTTTGGAAACAAGAACTCTGAAGGCCCCCCTTGACATTTTGAAACCGCTTACATATAAATATATGTTCAGGATAGTATCGGGTTAAATTTTTGGCCCCAGGGTTTTTTTTAAATCGAAATCCAAGCCCTGATACCAGTATCGGTCAAATATATGAAAAGACACCACTTTAAACAGATACCTTCATTTCGAGACTCTGATCTAAGGCTCTAGCCCATATTGGTTCATATAGCTAACATTTTATATTTTTGAATTTTCCGGTTATGCGAATTCGGTCAAAACTATGTAAAGCCATATATCATGGCCTATTCAATCAAAATTTTCTGTTTAGCCAAAACCAAAGGCAGGGGTGCACCTTAGCGGTCGCACGGTCGCATATAATGCGACCGTCGTTTCGTCCGCACGAGTGTCGTTCGAGACGACACTCGCGCTTGTGCGAATGTCAATTTGATGGAAACACACATTTTGCGAAATACATTTATTTCAAACACCTAAAAAATGGGCTCGCGCCTTCGGCGCTCATATTTTAGGTAAGTTATATTCAGGTTGAATATCACGCGCGAATGTCACTTTGCCAGCGCGAGTGTCGTTTTAGATGACGGTCGCGCCTGGCGCGACCGTCGATTTTGGGTCAAGGTGCACCCCTGCAAAGGTCTTTAGAAATGTGTGAAGTTCTAGTCCATATAAGCTCATGTTTCTGAAAATCGCTCAATCTATTACAGGTAATCTACTTTAGGTTTACCGAATGGGTAAAATAGGCCCATTTGCACAAAAAGAGATTTGCTGTGAGCCAATTTCGGTTAACCAAATTACGGTCAAAACGACCAAAAGGCACATGTGCATATGGAGCTTTTCATTGAGTATATAACCTCATCCATGCCATTATCCATATACAAGGGAAGCTATGTGTATATTTACCTATGTACAAATATGTATAATTTTAAAAAGCAGATTTTGTATCGTATTATTCGAAATACGATATTCATGTTTTCAAAATATATTAATATGCACCTATATTATATTTTTAGTCGAAAATCATTGCGGTATCATAATTTATTTGAGAGATATTAAGCTTTAGATTCGTCTCATTTGTACATAGCGTATCATTTGCACATAGGCTCCCTTGTAAAAGTTCTAGCCCGTACACATTCATGTTTCAATCATAAATCACTGTTTTTGGAAGCGATGGGTGTGACGGACAGAAAGGTAGCCAATTATCTATAGGCCCCTAAATTTGGCGTCGGGGCAAACACAATACATATTGAGATCTATACCTGTATGCCAGGGTCATGCATTGGAATAATTTTGTCAAATCCGTTTCTATCCCAGCGGCAACTTCAGCATCTCTTTTCGCCATAAATTGATAGGAACGCTTCGTTTCCTTTGGAACATTATCAAAATCATATCCTTTCGCAACCTCCTCAATCTTAATACCAGGGGACAAGCTCTCATCTTCATCATTTTCATTATCTGTCAAACATGACACCATAAAATGACCGCTGTGGATGGTGTTTCCACCATTGGTCAGTGTGTCATCCGTGTCACGCACCATCCTACGTGTTTTAAAAGCAGAATTCGCTTCGGGTGAGTCTTCTAGATCAGTCCTGGCCATTACAAACCAGAGTTCACTTTAATTACTCGTAAAAACAACAAAATATTAAACTTTTTGACATATCTCGACCATGATAGTTACGTCACGGAAACCTGTGTACTTAATTCCTGATTCTCTACATGTCTAGTGAAAACAGGAATTGTTATTCCCGATTTCTTAAATAATACATAAACACTGGCTCTGCATAAGGTTATATGATTGTGTTGTTTGAAATGAGTAGTCGATTTGGTAGAAAAATCAGCTTCCTTTAATATTTCCTCTACAAACATTTCACATTCTGAGAAATGTCAATTTTGCAACGATAAAGACACTATTAGCATCGTTTATGGGAATGTCCAAAAACAAAGGACTGGCTTGAAAACTGTTTAGTATATTATCGAATGAAAATGAGTCTTATAAAATTGATAGCATGATCGAATATTTGTTAGGAAGTGATATTGCACCTCTGGATGATACACTTCTTTTTACTAAGATTTTTATATGGAAAGTCAGGTTCTATAGGGAAGAATTTCATATGTGTACATTCAAAAGTAACCTCAAATATAGGATTTTACAAGAAAAGAGTGATACTGAGTTTGTTAAGAAATGGTCAAATTTTAAACATATAGATGAGTCATTAATGTTGTTAGTGTAACATATATTCAACAATATGAGAATATAAGTATCATTGTATATATAATCGACAGCATATTGTATTGTAATGTCGTGTCCTGTATTTTGTTTGGTTATGTAACATTTATATGTATTGTTTATAATAAAAAAATACCAATAAGAATTTCAAAAATAAAATTTCATGATGTTCATCTGATAATCCCGTACTTATCTAGAGAATGTACGGTTTGATTTCTTATTTGAATGTTTTTCTTTTATGTTTTTTGCTGAAACTGCATTCTAAGGCAGTTTATTCCAGTCGAGGTTCGCGAAAAAAATGTTTTGTATATCGGTGCGACTATGCATAGTGCCTAGTTTATCGCGATGTCCTCTTATATGCAAACTTTTCCCTTGAAAAATACATTATCAGAATTTCAGGTATTTAAAGTTAATGATCTTGTAGCTTTCTTTTGATCGATAGTTTTTCTTCAATCGGACAGAGGGGGAAAAATAGCACCCCACGACCACAAAAAGGTGCTCATCACCAAATTCCAACTGGCAAGGTAATTTTGAGAAAAACCTTTCTAGCTTGCAGATTTTAGCAGTTTGAGAAACAGTTATTATGATATTTTCTCATATTTTGTAATAAGGAGTGCTAAGATTAAATCTAAATTGTTTACACTTGCTTGTAATTGTTCATTTAACTGTCATATACAATGTTAAATACATTTTTAGCTATATTCCACAATTCTATTTTCACAAAAGGTGTTCCTGTTAAGGTCAGGGCCAGCTAGAAAGGGAGAAACAGCCTAGTTGGCTTGGAAAAAGTGAACACCTTTTGCAAAATCGTAATCGTCAAAAACACTATTTTGATGTTGTAATAATTGTTATGTCGTTTTAAGGCGATCTTACACATTTTGGAAAAAAGTGTCCTGGGGAAACGGATATCCTCGCTGCATACTTTTCATAAATTCCCCTTAATATCCTTAATATACAGGCTGATTATCATATCCAGAGAACGGTTTGAGAAGCATCTTGCGATCATTCATTTGAGTGGCCTTGATATTTGTTATATGTACACTGGATTTTAAGAAAGTTGAAACGATTGTTCCGTGTAGACCTTTTTAACTGTAGATTCTGGCCTTTGATATAGCATTGGAAGGCGATTCGTTTTTTACTCTTCTACAACTACTCTTACTATTTTATTTACAGAACTGAGCATTTCTCTACGCTGAAATCAAAGAGCCAATCCTATGACCAAGCCGGATATTATCACAATCGTCTTGCAGTTTGTGGCAACCTGACACATCTTTGATTTTGCAATATGATTTGCAGTTATATCCTAATACATTCAGTCAGACGCTATATTCATGGACACCCAGAGAACCAAAATTTTTTGTTAATCCTAAACGTGAAGAAATATTACAAACCGTATATAAAATCAAACAATAGTGTGATATCACTTTATATAAGGCCCAAATATCTGTTCATATTTGCTTTCCAACTGACCATAAAAATGTAACATTTTTTACCGATTTATATGTTCCTAGCTCGAGGCCAATAAGAGCAATCAAAGTATATCAGAGCATATCTGATATTTCAAAATGTTGAAATGACATATATTTATGGTTTGATTTAGAAACATACATAATAATGGAAATAACAACGTTTTTCTCGGCTGATTTCTCATGGGCACATAATGATTTTTTTTTGCTAAATATATGTTCTTATGGCTACCCCGTCTAGCTAGCAGAATAAACAGACCTTGTGGATATTAATCTAAACCATAAAATAAGTTATGATGCTTGTTAAAACTAAAATGAATGGTGATCTGTAGTTATCAGCCAAAATAGCGTTGTATTTCGTATCATCGTATATATTTGTAAATCAAACCATGAAATATGACATTGTTTAAAAATTGAACCATAAGATATGGTCTCATTGCTCTAGCTAGCATCTTAAAGGAACAGATAATTCAGCAAAATTGTATGGTCAGTTACCGAGCATAAATATGATCAGATGTTTGGCCTATAAATTACACATAGGAAACAGCATTGTATGACAAAAATGAGTTCAGATAAAGATAATAATCAGGGAAGACGTCCAGTATGTGTTTGTCTTATATCTAGTATATTAAGACTTGGTTGGTACATTCGGTACTGTTTGCAAATTATTATTTACAGTGATCAATTGCATATGTGTAAAGCGCATCCCTTGCGTACACAATATTTATCTTATTTTCGTTCATTAGTTTGAAGCCAGTAGGATATTAGTTATGTAAAGCATTCAAAAGGATGCTTATAGTTTTTTTTTCATATATTGTTTTATAACCAGACCGGATGTAATATATCCTTATTCTATTAGACTTTTGACGTCTATACTAAGGAGTCATCTTTGGAATTGCAAAGAAACATAACCTGAAAATAATGAGATTATATATCAAAAATGAAATTTACCTAAACTTTTATCAGATTCAAAATATTTTTACAAAAAAATGTAACAAAACGTAACTGATATTATATTACCAATATACTAAAATATACTAATGAATATTTTCTGTGTATCTGGTCTCTATTTTGTCAGATGCAATGTATGTATGGAATAGGCTGTGAAGTGTAAAATTTCATTTACAATTGAAAAATTAAACATAAAATGGATTTATTTTTGAAATTATTGAAATGTTATATTATGTTATAATAAACAAACCATTTGATCGGGCAACATTGCATTATTAATTATCAAGGCATCTTTTCTACGTATTGTTTTTCCGCAATTAAAATGATTTGTCACATTAGGTTTCATCTTTACTTTTGTTATAACAAAATCCGATCTGGACACCAATATGAGATTGAATCTATATAGTGGATTTTGTATGAAAATTCATTTAATAGTCCGGCTACCGTGCACGATTCTTGGCATTTGAGTAACATCATACAATCAGGTACAAATAATACATAGTTCCGTACGTATTATATAGTACGCACATTAAACATCAAAGAAAGGGAACGATACTTTGAATTGAACACCTCGACAAAATAAGTAATTGAAACGATCGGCAAGCACATATTGTTTGTCTTGTTTTGATTTTTCGAACGATTGATACGTAGCCATATACAGTCAAAACAACTCCTAACCTGACAACTCAAACGGCTAAACGATGCAACCCAAAAGCGTAAACGAAACTTTTCAAACGGCTATACGAATCTTCCCAAACGGCTAAACGGTTAACGCGTAAACGGCTAAACGCCTGAACGATAGGCGACAGCTGCTGTAGGGGTATAAAAGGAAAAGCATGCTGTCATTTATTCAAAATGCCTTATACAATAAATCTTTATTCATAAATCCGGGAAATATAATGCAAATCACGGCAATAATATCTAAAATGTATTTAAACTATGCGCACACAACATGTGTGACCCAACAAATAATGTATAATATCATTCATTAGCTCTTAATGTAATGACAAAAATGAGTACAAAGTATTTACTTTAATATTATGTATTGACCCGAGATCTAATTTCATATATCGAATGGGGAGTGAAATCAAGTAGTGATTCATATTGGACTGCGAGACACAATTAATAAACATATTGGTAACGCATAATAGTTATATTAAACGGGTGATGCAGCTATGCATCGCAGATCTAATTTTATAAATAAAGAAGAGTTTATCAAATTATGAGACCCCTAACATTTGAACCAGAAAATGTTTTGCATATGTTCATGTTTGCATAATAATATTCATATGATATTGCATCTGTCGACATACAACACAGAACAACATGCCTAAACGGCTAAACGCCAAAACTGCTAAACGGGTAAACGCCTAAACGACTAAACGCCTAAACGAGAAACGCGTAAACGAGAAAACGCAAACGAGTAAATGAAAATTTTGAAACGAAAGAAATAGCTATCGATATTCAGGCTAGGAGTTGTTTTGACTGTATGTATCGTTAACAGTAAACAGCAAACCCCCCATGAAATTCCCCCATGATACCTCTCCCTTTTTTGCAAAGACCTTTTCACTAGTACAGATTTCTCTGCTACACATGTCTCGTCATCAGTGATGAAGCGGACGCCTTTGACTGTTTCGGCACGTTAATCATCATACAATCTGCCGTGCCCGTTGGGTTTGCGCCATCCCCACGCGAGACATAACAGCTATTTGGCTCCCATCAGCTTTCAGATCTTCTAAGCCACAACCAACTAGATGCCTTTTCCGCCACCTCGCTTATTTCATTCACCGCTTTCGTTCTGTCTTTCCCGGTTTACCCAGTTTGTCTCAGGGCTCGAATTGTCGATGTTCCAACGAACCCACGACACCCTACTTCGACAGGGTAGCACCACACAGACCATCCTTTCTCCCTGCAGCTATCACATAGGTCACTGTATTTCAGTTTCTTTCTTTCATACGCCTCATCGATCCTTGATTCCCATAGAACTGTTAATTCCACCATGATCAGCAGTTTCGTTGCGGTAGAGAACATTACCATATCTGGTCTTAATCGGGTTTCAATCTCACAGGGGAAGACAAGTCGCTTATCGAGGTCTACACGTAATTCCCAATCTTGCGCTTTGTTCAATAAACCAAAACTGTGTTCTCTATGTTTTATTTCACTTGTTTTGCTGATCTTTGGTCCAGCTTTCACGAACTTGCATGAACCTTCTTGAGCTCTAAAATGACCGGGCTCACTACAGAGTCCGCATTTAGCGTCATCACTCATTCCCCATCGCATGAGATTTTTCGGTGTCGGTAATATATCATACGTCGAACAGATGGTGAATTGGATTCGTATGGGTTCCATGTTCCACAATGTTTTCCAGGTTATTGTCCCGGGTACCGCACTTTCCCACTTCATCCAGGCTCCTTGAAATGTCATACCCACTGTTCTAGCCATTCTCTTCTCTTCCTCTACATTTCGCACCTCATCAGTTACCATTTTCTTCTCTCCTTGCAGTCAGCGATATCCCATCTATTGTGGACTCCAGCTTCCGCGAAGCCTAGACCCTGACGGGCTATGCATACTTTGCGCACAATATATTTATGTTTTAGACGGAATGTTGCCTCATCTACCGCTCCTTGCACTGCCCATTTTCGACCTGTAGAAAGGATGACTCCAGCTTTACGCACGCAGTCATCTGATGACGTTTGGATAGTTATTGTCATTCGGGTTTTAGTCACTTTGATGAATGATTATTGTCCAATAACATACCTAGACTCTATAAAATTTTCAGATATATCGATATAGCAGTTTTCTTTGAAATGAGGTTTAAACTTTATTTACAATGCTTTTTATGTGACCGCATTCGATTCTCACGTTTAGTCGAGATGTCTGCATGTCATTTGCAAAGTGAGTGCTATAGAATAACCGTCTTATTTCATTATTTCAAGGTCATTTAATCCTTTTACCTGGATTACCCTAACATTCATCGCCTTCGTTTATATGAAAACGCCGCCATTCACTCTTTATACTCTATCGTATCACAACCTATATTTTTAATTATATGCGAGATGTCTTTTCTAGAGATAACGCAATAGCAGATAAATTTCATTTTGTGGATAACCATTTTCAAATGAGCAACAAATACGCGTTAATGGTTCAAATTCTAAAATGAACCGCAGGATAATTTGCCAAAAAAAACAATAGCGAAAAGTTAAGAAACAAACACAAACAAATCAAAACGACTTTTTCAGTTGTTTCAGTGACGGGTATCAAAAACACTAAAGAAAAATATCGCAAAATACTCGCAAAGCTTTGCTATGATAACATTCATTTCTGATTCGTGTCTGATTCGAAATTCTCAAAGAAGATTTCGAATTTAGCGCCTGTCCATACGGGAATCAGTTCATGGCTATTTATCCTAACAAACTGTGATTTCAAATGTATTTTATATGTCAAATCAAAATCGCGTTAAGCTTTTTTATTAAAAGAAACGAGCGTTTTGCTTCGTTTTTAAAGTTTTATTTCCCTACGGTTTGTCATTGTTAAAAAGCTCAAAGAAGCTTTCCGTATGGCAAGGCCCTTATATTTGTATACATCAAGTTAAGTCAAATCAACTGTGTCATGTCACTGTTGAGTATCAATACATTAAAGAGTTCTAAGATGCCAGTATGACTGGTAAAATTATGACTGGTAAATTATGCCAAATATTTTCACTAGTGGCAATATACGATTTATTTTCACTAGTGACCAATATATAGCATTTTTAATGCAATCGAAAGGTCTAGACGAGTCTATAGGTGTTATTTTCAACAGTTGGGTTCCAACACTTGAAAATACGTCTTATATTCAACTGCAAGATGAAAGAAATCATGAAATAATACCTGTTACAAGACTTTATAGTGTTTTTTCCTAGATCCAGACAACCTCGCTTTATTGCATGTTTGTTTTTTTTTAAATGATCTTTGGGTACCAAGTGCCTAGGTACAGGCACGAAATACTTACAGGATATACAGGAGCAGTTTTTAAACGACAGAATGAAAACAAATATATCTCCAAAAAAGTTGCAAATTTTCATATTAAGAACGAATTATCAAACTTATCGTTCATTATTAAAAACAAATGTCGAAGAAACATAACTAGACCATGCGATCACCAAACATCGCAAACAAATATTCTTATGTATAGGTGCAGTTTTTCATTCTACGAAAAAATAATGCAATCAAACTCCATTAAACGGATATTTTGTGCATTGTTATAATGTCTTAGTTCCAAAGATATGCATCATCCTGTAACAATTGCGCCAGCTTAATTTTCGAGTCGGCATAAAAGTCGGTGAGAAGAGCTTTGGTTTCTGGCAGCATGTCCCCTTTATCCCAGGCCGTAAACCGGAACTCCCTTCGCCCGCTCGCCTTTTTAACATATCTAAAGTTGTCTAAATGAAAACCAAATCTGGCATTGAGACTCATTTCATTAAAACCGCTGAGCTTCGGAAGCTCTAAGAACGGAAACACGACATTGTTGATAATCAGTGATGTATTTCTCACATAATCGTCGAATCTCAAAATGAGGAACTGTTCGCGTGGAAAGACATCGAGCCATTCTTGGATAAATAAATAATAAAGTCCCCTTCGCAATGAATTTGTTGCTTGGGGCTGCCATGAACACGGCTTAACTGCTTTGAAAGCATTGAGTCTTGGAACATCCCATAAGCACCTCTGAACGGAATATCCCTCTTTCAAGCAGGCGTTCCACCACGCGATACCATTCACGACTCCGTTATGAAAATCTTCGCGCGATTTCGCATGGTGGAATTTGTATAGCGAAAATATCCTTGATATGGGTTCACGAACAACGATGATAAATTTGGCATCGGGTAATACTGCTTTAATAAGGGCTGGACTTGAAAACCGTTGCAGTGTATACTTTGAGGGTCTATCCGGTGGGGTACTATTGTATGTGATATTTTGGCGATATCCTTTCCATGAGTCTATTGTATGGGTTGAATGGTCGCCGATGATTAAGGGCACCCGCGTTCCATAGCGTTGATAATAAGCGGCTATAGGGTGACTCGCTGTGCGATCGAATGAATCTGCATAATCGCTCAAGAATGTCGTGCTAGGATTCCCTTTGAATCTGGAAAATATACATGGAATAAGCAAGAAAGTAAGAATCAATCGGTTTTTGTATGGGTACTGTATGTGTCCGGCATATTTTGAAAACATAGGGACAAACCAACAATTACAAGTTTTGTAAATGATCACATAGGTTATCAAAAATCCAAAGGAAACATTTAATGAATTCTATGGAGAAATGCTTATGTCTTATTTTCATTGCTTTGGTCTTGCATTTTATGACATTTTTAATGATGATTAGTCTAATCGCTATTAAACTTGTTCAGAACACACCCACACAGGCGAATATTAATGTAGAAGTTTACAAGTAGTTCTATGTGAAGTGCTTTCGCAGATATTATTATAATCAAACACATTGCTCCATTTATGTGTTGTACCTTCGGTTGCTAATCCACTGCGGTTCCTTCTCGTGGCGAAGAATATGCGGATGGGCCATCATCTTGGCAAACATGTCCTCCGTCGCACATTTCGCGAATCCTGCAAGACCAAGGGATTAAATGTTTTTTTTTTGTATTTTTATTGAAGAAAATGAGCCTCGTGTAGACACATATATGATGTTTTAGATTAGGGTAACGTCATCTTATATCCGGCGCCTCTAAACATTGTTATCAGCTTACTTCTCAAAAAGTTTAATGCGCTCTTCAACAGGACCCATATTCTCCGCTCTTCTTAAGTTTAAGCTTACCCTTAAAACCAATGCAAAAGGGTGGGGAAAGCGTAAGTTTAAGGTTAAGGTTAAAGTCAAGAATATGGGTCCAGGATAGATAAATCATGCATCAACGACATGTAAAATGTTTATTAACATACATATGTGCGTTATGGTTTGGTAATAAAAAGTTAAGGGCTCACTCAGTGCAAAGATATGCTAAGTGCCAATTTGACGTTTTGAGTGAAAGAGCGTTTATTTTTTTGTAATTTATGGGTCTATATTTTGTTTTATATTCAGAACATTATTACATTGTATCCTTCATAAATGTGGATCATGTGTTGAGTAATAATCATATTTATTGCATGATTGCTTAAAATTCTTTTATTTCTAACAGTGCAAAATATAACATATTGCACTGTTTTGAATGGCTAGTTGAACATTCTTGACACCATAGGGTAAAGGGATTAAAATGCTTAATGCGATTATAAAATGCGAACTTTAATCACAAAATCGTGCCCCTTTTCCAGCCAATAACAATACTTTCGACTAGAGAATTGCAATCACAGACCGTCGCTTATTAAGGGTCCTTTGAATTTTAAGCAATCTTACAATAAGTAGGATATTGAATTGCACTCATTAGAACTCGACATTTAGACTCTCGACACCGTCTCGAGTGCTAAATATCTCTTAGACTACTACATTCGTGCAATTCAATATCCAATACAAATTGTCTGCGACACCGTTCGTCAAGGGTCAATGGTTATACTACCTTTGTGACACTGTTCAGCGATTGGTTCTAATAAACAATTAGTAATACTATCGGATAGTTTAATAAGATAATTAATATTTAATCGGTTTCACGTTTAAAACAATGCATGCTGTTACGAAACAACAATTATATTGGGAATACAGTTGTATGATTGAATCCTATTATCTAAAACTTGCCAGGGACAATTTTCATCATGACAAGAGAAGTGGTGTCCTGGCGCTAAAATGAAGCTTTACATTGCAGCAAACCACCATAAACCACTTAATGGTTTTATAGTGCCTAAAGTGTCGCTTTTATACATGTACTTTTCAATTTTAGGTAGAAAGTTAAGGTCAAAATCCTATGTTTTTATCATTGATTATGCAGTATCTTATTAACTTCAGATATAGACCTGCGAGAATTATGTTGTTATTATCGTAAGCTATTCCATTATAGTCAATGTAAAGCGCTTTGAGAAATTCGTTTAAAAAGCGCTATAAAAGAACTGTATTAATGATAATAATAATAATTATTATTATATAAGGCATTTTTAAAGCTGCTGCCAGTGGAATTTCTGACACAGGCTAAGAAATTGGTATAAAATATAGTAAATTGTTTTCGCTGGATTTACGCAGAAAACTCCTTGCCCTGGAATGTTTCCTTTTTGCATATATCTAGACTAACCCAATATTTCGTAGGTTTAATTTGTAATTTTGGTAAATTCATGGGTCAGTTATTTAAGTTCATGTTTTATGTTGCATGTAAGATCAATTTTGGAATATCTCATGCTCTTTGTAAGTGCTTTTATAAATCGCTCTTTGTCATTTGTCAAGGCATTGTTAATCGGTATTGTGATGTATGTTATTGCCAATTAATAATGTCATTCAATATGCTGCATTTTACCCGTCCGACGTAACCCCTTTTTACTCATGTAACGTAGATTGACGTTTGTTACGTCCGCGATGCGAATTTGATTCCGCTATGGGCTTAATGGAAAATCACGGTATTATGTTAATTAGAAGTTACAATTATGATGTCTCAAATCGTGATATATTTATACGTCAAAAGAACGTCGTTAATTGAAACGATATGTTATATAATACGGTTCGTTTAAGAAGGAATATTCTAATAGGAGTTTTGAGGTAAGGGGTAATTCTCCTTTATTCATGCTGAACCCATTTTTTTGTATTCAAATTTCTAAATCAATGTGAACAATGTTCACTTACCGAGCACAAAATAATACGGCAAACATCGGAGATTCCCAACCGAAAGATTGTGTGACTTATAATCTATAAATTGTATTGACGCCAATCCTTGTTTCGTTGAATTAGTACGCGAATGCGCCAAAACATTCCCGAATATTTTATCCTCATCTCGAAGTAAATAGCACGGATTCTTAAATTCACCGATAAAGGGACGAACTCGGTTCTGAAGTGCGGTTGCGATATGCGTTTCCTCCTTAATCGGCAACTGTTTCTCGTCAATTTGTCGGTTTTTTATATCATGCAACGGATCTTGAATTGGATAACATGTCGTAAGAACTGGGATATATCCTATCCACGGGCGCACGAACGGTGTCGCAATATAGTCGGATCGGCCTTCTCGAATTATGATCATAAGCGAGAATATCCCTGCCAGTGTTAACACTGTGAGTATTTTCGGTAATGGATAATGATACTTCGAGAGTATTTGTATAGGCCTGCAATTGAATCTTGAAGTGGCGAACATCATGATTTAAAATATGTTTTTAAAAAAAAACTATGCTCAATATTCTAAATAATATGTCCCTTTTAATAAAAGTTTGAAAATATCCAAAACGTATGCTTTATACATGGTCTGAAAGTCACCATGTGTAAGGCTTGAATGAGTAATTATTACCGTATGTTTGAACAGTATATTATGTGACCACGCTCTTGAATAAAGACATTCGATGATCCGCTTGTTAACCACTCAGAAATATACTCTTTGTCGAATTCATAAATTGTGGACACATACTGTGGCATATATTGTTTTTGGAACCACGCAAGTGCAAATAAATGTTTACAATACATAACAACCTCATAGAAATCGCGTTTGTAGACTAATATATTAATCTTTATTTCATGTTCACATTTTCGTTTTACAGTCATTTAATAACATAAGAAATTCTTCTATCGAGAAGTTTATTGTAGTTTTGTTATGTCTACAATATTTAACTGGTAAAATACTACACTTTTTTTTTTCAAGAGACTTTTTAATTTCCTATTTTTTTTAAATATCAATAACAGCAACATAAAACAAACGAATGTCTCAAAATATCCACGCATTTGTATTTTACTCCACACATGTTCTTATGGATCCCTATTCCTGCATAGTTTGCCAATATCCACGATTCAATGCGTTTCTAATCGATTTGTCTTGGGTTGACAATGAAACACCTCCTTACATGTCCAATCATATTCCCTTTGTGGACGACGGGTCATATTAATCGATCTCAGCTCTATATTTACTCACATAATACGCTTAAGCCTATCATTGAATCCATTATAAGGGTAAGAATTGTGAGTGTTTAACTTCCACCGAATAATATACGGTGATTTTTTATATTTCATCAATCATATGTATATACCATGTATTCCAGATTTTATTAAATAAGAATTTATAGGAAACATGCTCCGAATCTGTTATGCAACAGGTTACAACACCGTCAGTCATATTTTTTGTTTCATTTTAGATGTAATTTGTGTTATTAAAATACAGTTTCACATATATTTTTTAAATCTTGTTTTAAATAACACACAAATAGTTCTCTATCACTGACCAGAACGTTAGCAATATCCTATACATGTCCTATATTTGTATGCAGTTTGTTAGCTTTAAATCATAAAGAATCTTAAAGGCTATTTAACCAATGTGGAATTGTGTAAATAGCTCATATAGAGTAACTGTGGCACTGGTAAGGGGTTTTATCTGTGACCTCATGGCGTGTTTCAAGCTTAGTTCAAGCATGAATTTAGGACTGAAAGCACTTTAAAACATTTTGCTTTGGAATTCTTTCTATGGTGCGGGCAGCGGGATTTTGGCGTCAGCGTCATTGTTTGCCGCCGGCGGAACAACTGTTCACCGGCCAGCGGTTTATTTATATTTTTTTTGCGATTTCAAGCTGACATTATCTAACTTAAGAAAAGCAACGCAGAGTTTTTCTTAATGTAGGGTTATAACACGAGATTTAATTCACTTTTAAAGTTCTGTCTTGCTCATATCTGTTTTTATATTGAGAAATATGAGTTATGTTTTCTCCATAAAGTTTGCCATTCAGATATATCTGAATTGATGATTATTTTATGTACCACATAGCTTATGTTAAACAAGCGACTTCTCTTAGGATTGAACATATTTACTCCTCTTAAAATACTAAGGCTCTTAAAATGAAACGGCGTCCTTCAATTGTATACAACTAAGGTTTGCTTTTTTCGGTCAAACTCAAATGTAAGTAACCCATAACGAAACCAAGTATGTTTTTGCTGTTGCAAATTGTATGGTTTATATACAGGCCTGACCAAAAGTCTGTTATATATTTATTTGAAATCGCATGGTTCCATTGTCCGACATGGAAACAGAATTATTGTTTTGAATATGTCTTGGTATGTCTTTTATGTTTCATGTTTCTTAAAAAAAGTGTTTTATCCATATCTTAGTTCAATTATTGCACAAGAAATAAGAGGGTGTGGGTCAGACAAAGTGTTAAAATCCCAAATTTAAGTCACATGCCAAACTTTTTTGACAAGTAAGCATATACGAAATTTACGATACAAAGATGAAAATTGATGTCTTATGGAAGGATAGAGCTTGTAAATCGGGAATAGAAAAGCCTATGTTTAATTAAAGCAACGTTCTTCAAATGGTCTATAAACAAATTAACTTAGATAAGTTTACAGTCCCTTTGTTTTCATAATCAATTATTTCTAATAATGGACAGTTAACTAAGTCGGCTGAAGTACTCGGTCAAGA
>LQRL01115283.1:10435-26995 GCA_001703475.1 Hydroides elegans
CATACCATCATACTTTACAATGATGAACCATTTCAATAACTTCCGACTCAAAAAAGTTGAAGCGCCGTAACGGAAGGACGTGGTTGTTCCAATGGGGAGGTGTACAACTTACATTTTCTATGACCCCCCGGGGGCAAACCGGAAGAGCTAGGTCGGTCAATAAGGGTAGGAACACATCTTGAATAAAGATATAATCTATTCCAAAATGTTTTACGTTGATCGGTTGAAAACCCTAGGACAAGATCATTGCACAAAACTTGGAAATATCAGTAAAAATGCTGTGTGGGGCCATATTCTATGACCCCCGGGGGCAAACCGGAAGTGCTAAGTCGGTCACAAGGGGAAGTGCACATTTTCAATATATACATAATCGATTCCAAAAGGTTTCAGGTCGATCGGTTGAAAACCCTAGGACGAGTTCATTACACAAAACATAGCATATATCTGTGAAATGCTGTGGGTGGGGCTATGTTTTAAGACCCCCCGGGGCCGAACCGGAAGAGCGAGGTCGGTCAAAAGGGGAGGTGTACATCTTCAAGATATATTTTATCTATTCCAAAAGGTTTCAGGTTTAAAACCCTAGGACGAGTTCATTACACAATACATAGCATATATCTGTAAAATGCTGTGGGTGGGGCTATGTTCTAAGACCCCCCGGGGCCGAACCTGAAGAGCCAGGTCGGTCAAAAAGGGAGGTGCACATCTTCAATATATATATAATCGATTCCAAAAGGTTTCAGGTCGATCGGTTGAAAACCCTAGGACAAGTTCATTACACAAAACCTCTTACAATTTTGCGTACGACGGCCGGACGGATGGACGGACGGACGGATGGACGGACGGACGGACGGACGGACGGACACCCAGGGCTGTCCATTTCAACCGAGACAGCCGGTACAAACGTAATAACAGCCGGTACACATAAATTAATAGTTTTATTTCAAAAGTTTATTATATTGACATCCGAAAAAAATGCTTAGAAAGTGCATACAGATTCATAAGGGATTCTCGGACTTTTATGACTTTCTATAAATTTTCAGGATATTTTGTGAATTCCAGAAATACTTGGAACCAAAATTTCATTGTTAACGAAGACAGTTTAGACCCTCAGAATCAATACTTTTGTAAAACTTGTCTCGCTTCAATATGAAACTAGGGCTAAAAGCTCTGGCGGAAAGCCCATATTTATGCACAATAAAATGAAGCAGGTATTTTATGGGGAAAATAAAAAACATTTCTAAAGATGGTCCACAAAAGAAACATACAATATTTTACCACCAACATGCTTGATTTTAAATATTGTTAATATCAAAACCAACAAGAAGTAAGACTTTCAATCTTCAGCTTTGCATTCAATAAATCAAATTCAATAGAGTTTTATAGATACTCAGTGAATATAAACAGGCCCCGACCGTGCTGATTTGAACGGGCATATTTCCATTGCATCAATAGAACGCCTTATACTAAGTCTAAAAATGCCTGATTATAACGGGAACATTTTAACTGCACCTATAGAGCGTCTTACATTAAGTCGAAAAACAACAGCATCTCGGATTAGGAGAAGCCCATGTGATATTCAAATGGGCCAGTCTCCCTACTCTCTATAGGGATGCTTCTTCATAACGCTCCATGATTGGTCGAGTGCACATACTGCATAAGCAAGTGCCCTTGTATGGAGGGAAAGAGAGAGGAGGAGATATATTGGAGCTGATCGCCGGAGTTAAGAACTTACAAAGGTTTTTAGAATCATACGGTTAATAATGTCTTAATAATGCGATGATGTGTTTATGACGGCGTCTACTTACGTTTGAAAATAAATTGAAGGGCTCCGTACAACAATGTGTAAAGTCTGAAATTGACGTTTTGAGAAAAAGGGCGATGAATCTTTTTTAAATGGTCATTTATATAAGGATTGGCAAGTGGCCAAAGGATGATTTTATCATGATCGCATTGATTTCGTAGCATTATATAAGTATATAACATGGATCTATAATCATGTGACGCTTTTCAATACATATTAGCGAAACGTGTTAAGTAGACTGAAAACATTGTTGCACGGAGCCCTTCAATTGTCTCCTAATCGATGTACCCATGAGCCTTAATTATATTTTAAACATTTAATTAAGCGTCACCTTCAAACTCGTTGACAATATAAATAGATAAAAGCAACTTCAACGCAAGTAATTCCATCAAAATATTATTAACCAACTAAAGCAGTTGTGTGACATACGCGAGGGTAGTGGACTGTAATTTGAAAACACAAGCAAAACAAGGTCGGTGTGAAAATGACATTGAGGAGTGTCTATGCGCGGGCACAATCCCCCGATTTTGGCTACTAGGACAAGAGCCCCGTCATTGAAAAAGACAGTGATAAATACTTTTATTATTTTTATGGACACAAATAATTTTGGTTATAAGGTTATAATCAATATAAACAATCAATTTTATCAAATAAAGACACTATGAAATTTCTTTATCGACATAACTTACTCTAGTTATTGAGTTTATGTTGTAATCAATTACAGAAGCTGTGCATCCGCATACATAAATAGCAAATCTGATCATTTAAACAGAACGGCTGTTTAATGAGACACGAGTTACAGGTCATAGTCAGCTGCTCACCTAATATTGGTTTGCTTATACAAATTTATATCATTGAAATATTGGATAACACATGACTTTGTGTGTTTCAAAGTCTCGCGGGGCTTCGGTCCTATCTGAAAAAATCAAGGGGCTTTTATCCTACATGCAGGGATTGTGGGTAAATATGATTTTTTGTACGCCTGGATTCTAGTCACATACAATTGTGGGCCCGTATTGCAAAAGTTAATTTTTAAAATCTTTTTCTTCAAAACCTCAACGAATTCGAAAGATATACCGGTTTTGAGATTGACCCTTGTGGTTTTATGAATGAAAGTATTACAAACATGTGGTACAGATCCATCACATGACCAAATCATGCAATGCCATTGGCCATTTATAAATACTTTAATCGTAACAACATTGGTAAAAAGGGGATACAAACATGTTTTAGAAGGAATATGGGTCATCTCCACAAGAAAGAGCCAACTGGCAAAACGTTATTACAAAGGAAAGCCCAGTGGGCTGGGCTTTCCAAAAATAGCGAGCGCCGGAGGCGCGAGCAAAAGTATGTTATGCCCAACCGTCCACACTATCAAAGGAGTTACCTATTTATATTAATATCACATATATAATATAATTCGAATTGTTTTTTTTTTTCTTTTGCGATATATTCGCAACTTCCAGGTTGAATAGTTTGATAGAAAATTATCACATGTGACATTACAGCCATAATTCATCAAAGAATGAATCGACTGTCAATAGTTTCGTTTGAGCCGAAAAATATGCCTCTACAGCGTAACCAGTCCCCAGTTAGTTCAAATTACCGGATTTTCCCTGAATCAAGATTGATACTAGCTGAAACACATCGCGACCTTTATATTAAATTATTACTATATTGAGTCAATATTTGAGCGCCGAAGGGGCGAGTAAAACTTTAATAGTATATCTTAATAGTCTTACCCGCTTATCCCGTCAGTGCCAGGATCGAAGTCAAAATGACGAGATATCCGGTTTCAAAATAGTAAATGTAAATGGGGACGGAGATTCGAAAAAGTGACGAGATAGACATTCCTTCAAGTACAGAACGTTATTTGAAGCCCAATATCGAGCCTCCCTTGCTTTTCCTTTTTAGGCCCTAACCCCAAAGTACGGGGCCTATAGAGTTGGGGTGTCCGTCTGTCTGTCCATCTGTCATCGATTCTTGTACGGGCCAGAACTTTTGAACGGAAGGTCATAGAGACTTGGTTATAGGCTCAGAAATGAAAGGTCTGACGCTTTTGACAGTTTTGGTCCAATTCGGCATATACGTAACGAGATAATTAATACCCTTTCGAATTGGGGGGTGGTTGGGGCCTTCTCATGCTTCCTTGTTGATGTATAGTTATTCAGTAAAATTAGGTGTTTGCACTTAAGCTTTAATTTACACTGGCAATCCGGGCCTATTGCTTCAAAAGCTCACTGTGACTTATTGGACCGGTCCTATTTTTGATGGTGGTGTTTGTTCGACAGTGACTGACAAGTCACACGCGCTTGTCAAAGAAAAAAGACCTGGCACGTGATACTGTAGCGAATATATGTGAGCACCGAACTAAATTTCATTAATAATAAAACAGCAATTATCCCATATTATATATAAACATAGCTATTAAAGAAAACATAAACTAAAATCACAGCCGGTACATCAGCCCGTCACAGCCGGTACATTGTACCGGTTACCGGCTAAAATGGACAGCCCTGGACACCAACTCGAACTCAGCACTTTCAATTATACCAAAAGTCGTTTTGATACCCATAGATACCATTTACGTTGAAAACAGAAAATGCACGCACGGACAGGGCAAAACCTATATGGCCCTCTGACTATAGTCAGGCGGGCCATAAAAATCGACAAAAATATAAAAGGTGTTCCTAAAATTCTTGTAGCTAGAAGGCAATTCTCAAAAGTTTGTAGCTAGATGAAATTTGAAAAGGAACACCTTTTTTGAGGAACACCTCGTGGGGTGCTCTTCTGTTGAGATAAGAGAAGCAGTTCAAAGACTGTTATAACTGTTGATTTAAATCAAAATTATGTAGGCAAAGCCTATTTTTTTATTATTATCTATTTCAAACGTAATTGCTAGATTTTTCATCAATGGTCATAAAAAATAAAAGTGACTCAACTAAGTAGACGTTTTAAACCTATATATTAGGTCATACAGACCAACTTTGAAGCTAAGAGACAAAATCATATTATTCTTAATCGTTCAAATTTACATTGTAGGTAATTCTCAATACAAGACTACGAAGCATTACAAGCAAATCATCGCGCACTAAGCAAATTCTCGTGACAAATAAAGCAAATGGAAATGACAGACGATATGTTCAACGTTTCAAGATGCATCTTTTCCTCGATGTCCTTTCATACACACATTCAGGTTAGGATACACACAATCAAATTTAACATTTGGTGCGTGATCAATGTAAACTATGTTTGTTTTTGTGCATTATTGTCCAAAATGTATCCCACAATGATGAAACTTTACTCGATTATATAGAATATATTCTAATTGTTTCAGATGACAACCAATACAGAGATGGTATTGCTACAATTGATATCAAAATAACGACTCACGAATCAGAGCGATATATAGAGATTGCTTTAAAAGAAACAAAAAGATCACTCACAATGGCTGTATCGGTGCCTAAAGATATGACAAATGCACTTTTCAAACCACATAAAGATGGAAAGACGTGGTCAGTGCACCCGAAAAGAATCTCAAATGGTACATCAGTAGTAATGAAGGTATTTTTGCTTTTTATCTCAAATATTTTGTTTTATACTATTTTTTTAATGTGATTATAACGGAAATTTCATGACAATTGGAAAATATTAATACTTGTGATGAGAGTGACCGTAAAATCTACAGGGATGCCTTAACGGCATTGATATTTCTTTTGAAAAGGACTTTCAGAAAAATGAGCGCGACAAAATTTAAGTGCGTCCAGGTACAATATATATATGTTACCGTCAATCTGTGTAAACCGCGAATGTCATCATTGCCTTACATTTTCAGTCAATGTCAACATACGCTGGTTTACTCAGTGGATGTCGACATTGTCTGAAATTGACCAGGCAATGTCAAGATACGCTAAAATTTGACACAAAGGTTTTATTCGTAAATCGTAAATATTCCTTGAATGCGAGCGCCAAAGGCGCGAGCGAATTCTTAAAGGAGATTGAAATATAAACTACATTTCTACCGTCAACATTTCCATACAATATCCACGTGTCAGGAAAATATATCGCACGTATATGGGGAAAAGCTCCCGAGAGAAAAGCGTTGCGCCCTTACAGGCGTACAGCTGTTTAAACTCTGTAAAAATAACAATATCTCTGCACAGTGGCGCAGCTTAAAGCATCCCTGTAACTATGTACATGATTTTAAAATATACCTTGGAATTCATTACTTTTTTTTACCTAAGACGATCTAACAAGATAACGCTTATTCCTTTCGCATTAATTATGTCGCAAATAGGCCTAGAACAATGCAGTTCATATATCTTAATGTTGTCTTTTAGAACCGACAAAAAGAATACGCCAGAATTCAACTGAAGAATGACACAACCAAAAAAGAAGACGGAAAATCGAACGATACAAATTCAGTAGTTCTAAACGGAATACAGCTATCAGATAAACAGTTTACTCTAGAAGGGGAAAAAATAAACGTATCAAAACAAATTCACGTTTCAGGACATGATTCAGTATTGCACCTCAAAGCTTCGAAAAGCTCGATCTATGTTGCGGGAAATATATCTGCAAGAACAATCAATCTAGAATCCTCAGTAAATGATGTAACGATAGCAACGAATAGTAAAATATATACTGAGAGACTCATATCAAGGGGAAATAGAACTTCCATAAATGGGGAAATTTCAAGTGACCGACTGTTACAAATAGACAGCCAAGGAGATATATTCATTGGTTTAAATGCGAAAATCGGATATAAGAAAGATGGGAAATCGATTATGAATAGTATCGTTATCAATGCCACTGGTGACCTTACTAATCGCGGAGTGATACACACAAAAATATCAGCAACACTCAACTGCAGGAACTTCTTTTCTCCTAAAACGTGTCCGCATGATACGACGTACAACTCCTATGAATCTTACATCAAGTTAAAGAATATTAAGGATATCCCTGAGAAAACACCAATCGAAGGCGATTACCCAACTGAAGCCAAAATAGACACGGTCAAGATGAAGAAAATTAAGAGAAGCCATGAGAAAACACCAATTCATGATCATGACCTACATGAGGCCATAATTGACAACGACTGTAATCCAAACAAGGTTCACAGTCTTTTACAGGCCGGGGCAGATATCAACTTTAGGAATACAAAGAAGGAAACCGCATTTGAATCAGCACAACGAAAACTGAAGACCATGCAATCTATACCAAAAGAACACCAAGACACAGATTATGAGAAACACCTTATGAATGCGATCATTGTAAAAGAACTCTTGTACTGGTGGAAGCATCGTTATGGAACAATCAAATCGGACACTATCCTATTGGGTGTAGCAGGCCACTGTTCAGGATGCAATCAGCTACAAGCAAAAAGAATTCATTTCAACATAGGAGGGGATTTAACATGTGACAAACTCACCTATTGGCGGAGTGGTACTGTTGGCGGAATTTGCGAGGGTAGTGTTGTGATGTCAGGAGATGTGGATTTGGAGTCCTTTGACGATTTCGAGATAGGATCCAATCTCATCATTGATGATAAGTGCTCAGTATTTGTGACGAAAAACTCGACAGTATCCGTCTATGGTTGGTGTGAAAACAATGGACTTTTCGCCGCCGAAAATGCTAAACTTGGGGTTACAACCGGAAACTTCAAACAGTCTCAAAATGCCACGATCGGTTCACTTTCTACAACAGAACTACATATCGATATCCGAGGCAGATCATTGTTCAAGCATGCCGAAGACTGGCACGGAAGTATGCAAGGCTACCTTGTATGTATTGTATTAAACCATTACGCAACGGGTGCTATAAATAGCACCATTACCACCCTTGGGCATCTAGAAATGAGGCTTGCTGATTTGGGATATCAACCAAAGGTGAAAATGACCGGAGATGTGCAAGCAGTATATGGTCCTGTTATTATTAACAATAGTTCAAGAAGTCGTTCGAAAACTGAGGGAAGAGAACAAGCCAACACGGTATTTTCTACGAAAATGAGCAATCATGATCATCCAGAATCGTATGATAGTAAGCAAGCCAACATTGCTTTTCATGGAAAAGTGTTCTGTCGTGGCATTTATTCGAATGCTGTTTCGGTGGAATTCGCAGAAACATCCGAAGTTGAGATGGAACCAATGTTGAATGACGTCACAAGAGACGTTTCCATGGTAGCAGAACAACTGTTGTTTCGCGAGGGAAGTTCTTTCAAAATACACGGCAATAATATTTTCATATTTTGCGGGTTATTTGTCAATGAAGGAAAAATGGTTTTTGAGCGAAGGAATAATTCAAGGATCGCATTAGTGGCAGATGCTCACATATTCAACAATAGCGGAATAATGAAAAACCTCGACATTGTCATCATGGATATTCGTTCAGAACTTGTAAACAGTAGCCATTTTGTAGTTTCAAAGTACTGGTTGATAGATGGCGCATGCAATATCATCAATACATCCGTCATGGAGTGTTTGACAGGGCCTTTAGACATCACGAATGCGAGACACATAACCAACGAAAGCGATGGACTCATAAGTGCGTCGGAGATTATAGTTCTGAATTGTGAAAGCATAGCAAATGCTGGATATTTCGAGGCTAGAAACGGAGATATACAGGTAAAAGTAAAGGGTAAGATTTGTAATACCTCTACCATAACATGTCGACAAAATTTAGTAGTATACACGGATGATCTTGTGAACGACTCTCGAACTGGAATAATAAACAGTACGAAAGGAAACGTCTTCATCTTGTTAAACTCAAGCGCTGAATCATTTCTACAAGGAACTGTGAACACAGGAGAATTCAACTGCCTCAAAATATACGCAAGGTATTCAACGCATTTTCATTTCAACTGTCGCACATCATTAGAAACCTACAATGACGAACTCCTTTTCCGTGTTCCTAAAGGTGGTTTAATGATTTATTGCGAACGAGGTTTACTTTCTATTGATTCCACGCTTGTTGGATATCAAGACTATGACAACACATCCGTATTTGTAGCATACAGTGAAACATGTTATATTTCAAGACAAATAAATGTGAACAATATCGCGATTCATTTGCTCCAAAATAGCACAGGGACTAATCAAAAGTTTGGACTTCAGTTACACAAATGTGAGGTGTCAGTCAACAACATCTATGTGTGTCAATCTGATCCAGAGAAAAAGGCGTATCTACTCATAACCAAAGAGGAGCAAGGCAAAATATCATGCATGAGAGCCATGTATGCACTTCGGGTAGAATTATGCATTGCCATCGATTTAATTATGGGTACACAAAGTGTCATTGGTGCGAGAACATTATGTATCAAGGGGAGTTTAAAGGTTCTGACAAATCCAACCGAATCGCGATCAAGGTGCCTGATAACAACCAAAGAGGAGTTTCAATTAGAAGGACATGTAGATGTCTCTCCCAAGAGCCTTGTAAACATTATTTTGATAAGTGAGCATGGACCAATAGTATTGCAACCAAATAGCCGTATAGATTGCAACTGTCTTACGATGCTGACTGACGGAAATATAGTTCTTGAAGAAAAATCTCACGTAGAATGCAACCAATTTTATGCCGGATCGATCCTACCTCTAAATAGCATGGCATTACTAGCCGACTCGCATTCACGATCAGAAACCAAGTTAATAATGAGTGGTAGTGTTCGGGTTCTAGATCATTTACAATGTATTGTGAATGAGGTTGATATGAGCAACACTAGTACTATCGAACTAGGAAGTCAGAACCCCGAGACAACTGAAAACGGTCTACAGCTGACTAAAACCCAAACCGAAGCTCAGACCAGCTTCATAACAGCAGAAGACGGAAATGTATCTTTAAGTGGTAAGCTGCACGTTGAGGGAAACACGGAAGAAAATCGGATCCTGCATCTAAACAGCATAGAGGACATTCAAATTGACGAGTTTGAAGGGTATTTCAAACATGCTCTTATATTCTTTGATAGTAAAGGAAACATATCAATATCGGAATCTTGCGCAATCTACCCATTTCAAAGTATGATGAACCTTGCAAATGAAGGCGCTCTATGCAGGATTGCGGGAAAATTTGAAGGATTATCAGAGAATCAACAAATGACGGTTAAGGGCGATGAGGTCGTATTATCGGGTTGTGGAATAAGGCGTTTCGAAAAGATGGAATTCGAAGTGAAAACCCACTTAGATATATCAAGTTCATCCACAATTCAAGATTGCGAAAACCTTATCATAAACACTAACACGTTTCGAATGATGGAAACTGCTACAATTGAAAATATTGAGAACATGAGCGTTTTGGGAAGAAATGCGTTTCTCGATGGTGAGATCCAAAGCGTGGAAAAGTGTGCGATTGAAACATCACTGTCTATCATCAATGCTGGAGTTCTCTGTGGCGGAGAAATCGCGTTTAAAAGTCATATTGTGGGTAACTTTATGACAGAAGAATCCCTAGAAATGCAGCGTAAGGAATGTCAAAGCATCACTATTCAGTGTGCCCTTAATTTTATGATGTATGGCTTTAGCATTTCTGCTAAAATTGTCGTTGAGTCATTGTTAAACTTTGTAATCCAAAGTGGGAAAACTGGGATACCAAACGAAACGCAGCTTGATCACTGGTCCAACATGGAAGGGCATTTCGAGACGATTGCCAAAGTACTGAAAGTTGCGTCAGCGCTTGTTGCAAATCTCAAGCGTATTCTAAGAACTCTCATTAGTGTAGCCCACCCGACATATTCGCTCTGTACCTCGAGCGCGTTATATAAATTGATATATAGTTTTGTAAGTAACATGAAAACGATCACTGAGAATTCCATAGTTGAACTGATTCGAAGGTTTTTCGTAGATCTCCACATGCTGAAAGAGAGATATATTGATATTTTACACTTTTCTAAACAGTCTGAAGAAGAGCGTTTCTTGCCAGGAAAATACGTGAAGGAAACACCTTGGAAATTAAAACAATACTTCACGATGAGCACAGTTACACAGTGGACATCGAATAAAGTAACACTCGAAGTAAATGGGTCTTCATTCACAACAAGCGAAATAAAATTAGGCAGGGCTTCAGAGCTTTGTTTGCAACACATCGTAACTGAGCGCAAAACCGCTATTTTACGGTCAAAACAAGGAGATAACATTTCAACCGTCGAAATCAGCGATATAGCAACCGGAAAGCCTTGTCGGCGAAGGGTGCATACACATATGAAAGAGCGAATAGAAGCATACCATCGAAACTATTCTTCGCATCAAATGCTTCACCCTGTTAACGAAAACGAAAGCATAACCATCAGCAACAAATTTCTCGTTTATGACAGGACAAGCGGTGCAACCAAACAGAAACCGAAACTCGCTTGCAGACCTGATCCAAAACATAGAATCTCAGAGTTGTTTGAAAGCCTCGATCTGCAAGTGACTCCTAACCATCTCGCTCTGGCAGCGTTGAAATTATTCGGACCACTGCGAGAGAGTCAACTGTCCTTTGATACCACAGAAGATGTGGGACTGCTTCCAAAGGATCATGAATCTGAGTCTATTACCACAGGAAAACTAGAAAAGATAACCAATGTATCCGTCGTAAGCAAATGTGACTTGCATTATATAGAGGCAGTGTTTACGTCAATATCTACTCTCTCGTCAAACACGTTTTTGCCCGACAAAACAGCCAGACTCTCTTTATACCAAAACATGTTTAGAAGCACAACAAACATCAGAGCTACACTCGAAAGAAAACATATAATGAAGCGTAGACCAAATGTGTATCCTTTACTGAAGCAAAATAATCTATCGGCCATTTTTGATACTGCGAAGGAAATACAGTTTGATCAGATGTTTAGTGTGGAAGGGTTCGGGTATCTGGAAAGCAATTTGGTTACAGAACACCATTCACAGGTGAGCATGCCATGTGTCCTCAACCTTCTAATAAAAAAAAACATTATATTAATTTTGATTACAATTATAATGCCGAAACATGAAAGGCTGTTTACCCTCGACGGAAACTATAAAGATTTTAAATCTAAGTAATCTGAAAAAAAAATGTTGCATGAAAGTATGATGTTTTTTTAAGATAGAAATTTCAGTGGTGAAAATCGTTTTAATATTATTTTTGACGCATTATATATCATTGAAAATATATGATTTCAGGGCAAGATGTTAGATGCAGACACCAGACGGAAGGGTAAGTGTTTTCAATGGTTTCAAAATAATGTTATTCTCACTAATAGATAATCAAATCATTTGGTTTTAACAGAATATCCAAGGATAAAAGGACCGGTTATCGTATGGTTAAGTCAATCTTTATTTTAATATATGGTTCGTTTATTTCCTTTTTACTATAAATAGTTCTTCTTTTCAGGTGCTATCACACAGGAAAGTGAAACTACATATGAAATGAAACCCCTCGCGCGGAGCAACTTGTTTGAAATCAAAGATGGCTTTGTTAAACGAATCGCTTGTAAATGCCATAAACCAACCGAGGAACTGCAAATTTGTCAAATTTGCAGTTTAGAACCGGAATTCGAATGCCTCAATATCAGTTTCCGATTTCCCTGTAGCGTGACAAGTGAACGCATCAAAGACAAAATTAAAGACACAGAGAAGGAAATGAAAAAATCAAAAGGTGTACTTCAGGAACGAGCAATGTGCACCCTGGCCAAACTCTATAGTATCTTAGCCATACAAGACACCTGCAACGACAAGCCAGATAAAGTTCCAGGTATTTTACGCTTGCTTAAGAAAATCAAGGAGACATTGCCAAATTGTGAGGAGCTTGGTTGGATCACATTAGCTCAATCATATTCCTCATATAAACAACATTGTAAAAATACCACCAGAAACATCGATGAACTAAGAGAATTGGAAACGCATTTAGAATCAGTTCAAGCGGTATTCCTAGCATCCATCGAACAGAGTCATGTTTTAGTCTGGTGGAGATTCCTACTTTTAAATGATGTGGTAGATACGAGTGTAGCAAGAAAGGATGACGAGATATGGCTGGGACTTGTGGGGAAGGATTTTCAAACATGTAGTGTTGTATTCAATAAAAGGAAAACGCAGAATATCCGAATGTTCAAACACATTATTGCGAACGGAATTAAAGCGATTCTGCCAGCAGCTCAAGATGAATTCTTCGATATAGTTCAATATGCGTACAACATGATGGCAAGAAAAGAAGGTAATTTGTACTTCCGTATTAGCAAGTATCATATTGAGAAAATGTCATTGAAAACAATGATAATCTAGTTTTTGTACTAAAATGGTTATGTTTAGTGTAAAACAATAGAGTTTGGTGTTGTTGTTTTTTTTTTTTAAACTGAAAGTATAAATCACAAACAAATAAGTACTTTAATAGAAATCCAGAGCTCTATTGGTTGTATTTACTTCAATGTAATATTTTCAGGTTCCACAAAGAAGACTCCTAGATGTCCAATCAAATACAGAATACCAGAGAAAGGGTGAGTCTATGAATATGTAATTTCACCCATTGCTTAGTATCTTAGTATCGCATCAGTAAATATATGTTTAGCAGAATATAAATGTAGAATGCATATTATTTCCATACCAAAAAAAAACTTAACATTGCGAAATGACAACTAACCTAGTAATGTATGCACAAGTTTTTGTAAAAAAAAAATAATTGCTATTACACCATCGATCTAATTTGTTGTATTTGTTGTTATATTAGTACCTTCGATGGTTCGAATGAAGCCTCATTCGAAACACCGTTAAACTTCGGTGCGTTCCTCATGATGCCCTATCTCATCCCGAGGAGCAACAACCGAGTTGCAAACAGACAGCGACGGCTATTCGATCAAGGTCCAATCAAAAACATAGAATCTCTTGAGGACGTGAAAGCACAGCTTTATGGCGGTAGAGCCACGTGTATTCCAGGATCTTACATCTTTAGTAAACCAAGGAACCAACCTCGAAATCAAAGACCGATTTATGGTGACAAAGGTTCTGTATCTCCGCCATTCATAGATAGCAATACAGGTACGGACTGTTATGTACTGTCGGCGTATCATCCCCTAAACGCGAACCGAACACATAACCAAACGATGCGTTGTGACATAGACGATTACGAATTTTATGTATGTCATGGCCCGGACGAAACCTATAGAAAAAATGAATTGGTGTCAAGGACTATGACTGGATACTTTGGTCCAGCTGTAGGATCCTATGATGGCTCAGATGAAGAGACCCATTTATTGGATTTCATTTTTGTGAAACTGAGCAATGGTCTAGAGTATCTCAGAAAGGAAAACGTGGATCTGAGATTGCGATATCCGATAGAACGGGACTGGTCACGAATCGACAATTTAAATGTCTTTGATCGAGACTTCGATGATATCATAGGGCTAACCGTTTACAAGTCCGGAAGTACAACTGGATTAACCACCGGTAAGATCGTTGCTTACAATGATCTCGAAAGTCACTGTATGCGGTTCGATGATCAAGAGTGCTGTGGTTTATTTGTTGTGGAATCGCTGATCGAAGGAGTGCCTTTCGCGAAAGGAGGTGATAGTGGTGCACCGGTATATGGTAAAGATGCTGACGGCGTGTATTCGCTGATCGGAATAGTAATCATGACCCCAACGCAGGAAGAATTTTCAAAGATTTACTGCTTACCTGTTAGTCATATAAAGCATTTCTGCAACGCACATTACCGGGACCTAAGGCCTGTAAATGCGTTGGATTTAATTCCACCTGATAATGGACCTGGACAACCAGACGAGGAAAATCGACCCGTTCAAAATACTGAACCCAATACCCATGTTATTGCGGAGTCGGTCCAGCTTTTCGATGAACTTAGTGAGTTCGTACTCGGTTAGGTGAGTGCATGCCTGGGTATTTTGCTCACATACCCTAATATCTCGTTCAGAATTTGAGACATAGATATGAGACGCCATGGGACACGCCTTAGTTATATTTCTTCAATTTGCTATTATTCGGTTGTTAGGATGCTCTCATCAAATATATATATATATATGGAATCTATAAATTCAAGTGGGTGTGCATTGAATATCGCCTTATTTCTTATTCACTAGATATTGAACTAGGTAAGGCTACAATTGTTGTACAGATTTAGATTTCTGCTTTTATATGTTTAGTTTATTAAAACAAACTCTGTGATGTCCTATTTATTTATTTTTTATAAAATATCTTTTTTTTAAGCAGAGTGTTTCCTAAGACAAATTCTGAGTTTTGTGTTTATATAATCGATTCTGTAGGAAGCGACAATAGTTTGTGTATAATAAGATCTTAATATCTTCCAAGTCGATTATCTATTTGAAAATGCAATGAATTTAAAATACATTGTATTGAATGTTACAGATTGAAGCATAGATTAATGTTGTGAAAAGTTTTTTTAATGTTTTGATTAACAATTATGCTAATCATTTTCTTTAAAATAATATTACTACATTCATGTTCGTATATTCTTGTTATTTCCTGTATAACAAAAAATACCTATTATTGTTATGTTTTTGTTGTCTACAACGGTTATATGTTCAAATATTGAACAGAAAAAAATGCGTCCAATCCGAATTCTAAACGGATTTTAAATTTTCTCCCTAAGTATCATACACCAGTAGGCGCTCCGTTTTAATATTTTTAATATGCGTATTGTGGCATTTCACATGATATACAAGTTTATCACCTCAATCTACCGCTGGTTCCTAATTAGTTTTTGTATGTGTAGATTAAGCATCCTCTATAATCTATATCAGGCACATTTGCAGGGTATATCTCAGAATATCGCCACCAATACGAAATCAAATCAATGGACAGACAAAAATCCCAAAAAAAAATGCCCAATCCGAAAGCTTGGGGCTTAAATTTAACATATAGAACCCTTTGTAATAAAAAAAAAATCAAATAAGTACCAACATCTAAGAAAATCAATTTAAAGAATAATAAAAGCCTCACTATTCACAAACATTTCAAATACAATGCAGTATGCACCTATTCAGTACCTGAATGACGGTATGTTCGGGCACATCGAGGTCAGTGAACTTGAGCCTGATGTTCTGTCCGGGGGTTGCAGCCCCTGTATAGCGCACTGTGTACACGGCGTAGTTACAACAGGTGTCGGGAAAGCCGCTGCTCGTCACCTCGTCTTGGTCGTTGTCGCCCAGTTCGTATGTCCGGCGCACCGTTCGACCATCTGATATGGGGCGAATTAATTATGAATATTAATCTTTATTAAGTTTTAAGTGTGTTAAAATAGGTTGTTTTTCTTTGGGTTGAATCTAGGAAATCTCATCAATATAAATGTTCGTTTCTAAATATCCGATCGGACCTCGCGTTAACTATCTAAGAAAAATATGACGTCACTAGAAAAGATTTGGCCAAGCATTTAAACAAGATTGTTGTGTGATTTAATATTTGTGTCTTATTCATAGTACACTGTGTACTATATGCAACTAACGCACAATTGTTTCCGATACATCATCAGGGGTTTTCCTAGGAGGGCGCCAGGCGCCATGGGCGCCCTAAATTTTAAAATGTCGCCCTAAATCCAAGATCAGAGCGCCCGATGGCGCCATAAAAATTTGACCAAAGCATTAATAATCTTTTGAATATTACCCATAATTGACCAAATATTCATTAAAACCGTATCGAAAACCGAAAAATCATGCACAGAGAAGAGGTTCTGTTCTCCAGATTGATTTAAGTTTTACTTTAAAATAACGATGTTTAGAGCTGTGTCTAAGCAAGTCATAAGTCACAAGCGCGACCATTATAGTTGTGTCGATGCTACTCCTGAGTTCCGGA
>LQRL01115303.1:994-13568 GCA_001703475.1 Hydroides elegans
TATATTAATATGTTACCCCATGCTCTTAGGCACGACAGCATAACGACGACGATGAAGAAGGTAAATCGCAGGCCCAAACCCAAACCGAGGGAAAGACTTATTCCACTTCGGATCACCCGCGAAGGGGCGAGAGCGAAACTCCGCCGGAAAAGCCACCGACCTTTGCCGAAAGTGTCAAGAAGAACAAGGGGTAAGTTTAATATTTTCATGTTATAAAGTGCACAAACGATCTGTCTATTTAGTGGAATATGATTATTAGACATGCGACATTCCAGGGCGAGGCGAAAGCGAGAGCGGAAAAAAAAACATCGACTTTCGCCGAAAAGGTGAAGAAAAACAAAGGGTAAATGTTAATAAGTGTTTAGTTAATAATGGTAGGCGCGGATCCGGAAAATATTGAACAATATTAGGTCGAACGAGGGAGGTGGGCCACAAATCGACAAAGGTTCACTAAAAGGGTATATTGAAATGATATCTAATGTGTGGAATTCGAGATATTGAGTTTAATTTATCAGCGTTTATTGTTGAAAAATAAACTTATGATCAAATTTATTCTTATGTAATTTAGTAGGAAAACATGACTTGTGATTTCCAAGAGTTTCTTGTAACGGAACTCATTAGCGAGAGTAGATGTATGTTTCATTTCTTGCCATATTATAATAGAAACCCTAATTGTATCACACAACCGTCGTCGGGCATAATCTTGCTTCCACCGCTGGCTGCGAAAACAGTCGGATTTATTCCATTAGTACTGGACTGGTCCGCCCTGTAATTAGTGGAGATACAGAATGAATAGAGAGATAGAGGGAGACACAGCAAATTGAAAGGTTTGCTGCATAAATGTTCTAAGTGGATTTTTTTCGTGTTTTGAGAAAATTAACGGGACTAAAAAAAACTATATAAACAGTTTACGATTAAGTGAGTTCCTAAAGGATTATCTAGCGATATTGCTGCTTATAATTTATGTAAACATTCGACTTTGTCACATGACCTGGATGAGAGTCACTCGACACAAATTAAATCTCACGCAAAAGCGCAAAAAGTGAAAAAGAAAAGTCTTCATTAAATTTATGCACGGAACCCTTCCATTCCATTCATTTCCGTTTTATATGTAGAGTGTGGACCAGTGTCCATTCTGTTAGTGGGCCCCAAGGCCAAGAGAAGATGGCGTGAAATAGGGATCATTTGCAGAACACTTGCAGGGCTCTACGGGCCTTATAAGAAACTTGGACCCTACAAATGTACTTCGTTTACTATACAATACGAGTCATCAGACGCTCTCTTATTACTTGATAGAAGCAAACCCAGTGCAATGACCTATATCATCATGATATGTTAGCTTCCGCGAAAAATAACAAACAATATGGGAAAAGGGTTCAATGAAAAAAAAAACTGGTATCTTAATATATAATTTTCATGTTTTTCCAAAAAAAAAACGGGCTTGCTTTGCAACAAGATATTTACAAACCAGTTATTTAATAATTTTATTTAGCGCGATCGAAGTTATAATAGCAGTACTTTGGATTGTCGTAATTGTGTGTGACTTGTGTAAAAAAACAGACAAAAGCCGTAACATATAACTTTCTCAAAATTACCTATATAATTGACCGAGAGTCCCTTAATGTCGCTGTCCACTAAACGACCAAATAATTTTGAAACAGCTACCATGTCTGTGTTTAAATGATGTATACCTGTATCCAGGGACTTTGACTAAGAAATATTTATGATATTGTACATAAAGACAATCGGCGCAATTTTCTGTAAAGGTCAGAAGACATATCACGTGTAAATGGAACAGTTTTTGACTATTTGGTCAAGACATAATATGGCAGAAAAATGTTACACTTTGAGATACCAGACAGTTTCAGGATCTCATGGGTTAGGCCACAAATTGGGATTTTGATTTGCTAAAACATGTGTTTTCTGTGTCTGATTTGTGTTGTTTCTGAAAACGTTCACCAGAAGTCTCTTAATTTATACCGTACTCATGAGTAAATTACTGTAATCCGACTGCTCGTTTGGATTATGTATTATTGATAAAAGGTTAATAAATAAACTGCTTAAACAAAAAGAAACGAAGCTTGTTTTAATGAAAATGTCTCTAAAAGCATATGATATTATAAAATCGAACAATGTTCATTTCATACAATCTTACTTTGATAATGCCAATTTAAAATGTTCTGCAGGATGGTGGGAACGTTCAATAAAAACAATACAAGTGTAAGAAATTGTATTCGTACAACCTTTCCTGTAATATATTCATCTAAATACTCAACAGGCATGTTCAAGAAATTATAATTTTTTTTTGGTTAAAAAGGTTTTGAATTTATGCAGGCATCATGCATGTTAACAACCAGTTGTTAAACAGGTTGATGGGTATATTCAGAAAGTGCAGGTTATAAAAAGTTGTATAGGTGTTATGACATTTAAACAATTCTCTTGAATATATTTATTTTTACATCTTTGACAGGTTGGTAGGCATGTTCAAGAAATACGTGGCCGAAAACGACGGCAAGGAGATGAAAGACATGTTGACGTTGTACCAAGAGATCGATTCCTACCAACATACGGAGAAGGAAAAGGGAAAGAACACGACAAGGGACAAGCTGGCCAACCAGATATTCAAGTAAGGATGATGAAAAGTTAAACTCGAAACCGAAAATATAGATTGCAATATATAAAATAAAGCAATTCATTTAAAGGGAAAACATATTTCTTCTGACCGAATTGCAATTCAAACTTCGACTTAATGACCAAATATTGTTCGATACATCCTCGATAATAAGAATAGGTTATATAGCGTTTGAGTTCTCATTTATCCCATAGACCCAATGGCATCTTATAATAGGAAACTAAGTTGTAATATTTTGCAACATCTCAAACCTGGTTCCTACATTTTCTTGTACCATATTCTTCCTATAAACATGCTTTGACCCCTTAACAAAAGCGCCGGAAACTATTCCCAAGAAAGCAGTGCCTTGTTCACCCAGCTTGTTTCCTCAATCTCCCCTCCCTTGTCACACTTTAACAACCAGGGGAGCCCGCCAGGAAGTTTTGCACACAACAGGGGCTAAACCTTCTTATGAGACACATCATTCATGGTTCAGGTGACAGGCCAAGGAGCGGGGTAAATGAGGGATATCCCAGCATTCCGTATTATAGCGAACTTCCTGGTTACCCCTGGCAATTTATTATCTTGGTTACCCATGGCAACGCTGTTAGAGGTTTTTGCGGGAAAATTGCGGGTTTTGTTTGTTAACACCTAGGTAACGGGGCTACTGAGTTTAGGTTAACGTTAAAAATTGAAATAAAAAATTTGAAAATCAGTTTTTATACTGGGGATAATGTTGCTGAGAATCGGTTATGATACCATTCGTTTTGAGCTATCGAAACTTACTAATCAAAACTCCAAGACCTCCAATTTTTGATACTTCAACAATATAGATAAATATTCATTTTTTGAAGGTAGCATAATGACTTCGTTAGGTGTATGTGATATGGAAAATATAAGTCTTATAAAATTGACAGAAAGACAACGCTTTGTTATCTTTCCAGTATATCCAGGATTGGGTACATCCTACAAAGAAGAACAATAGAACCTATGTTAAAGGTCATCATGTGCCTTGTCCTTACATATGCAACCGATCTGTACTTGCCATTGCTAATAAGTACAACCCTCCATATTGTTCCAACCTTTCACATTGCATTACACCTTTACATGTGAAGTGAGCCCGGGACCCCTTTGGGCAATGATATGTCGGCCCCAAAAAATAGGGTTTAGGGCTTGGCCACATTGGAAACTTTTGTGGGCTTACAAGAGCGCCCCCCCCCCTCCTATCCCCAACCCCAACCATACAGTGTTTTATCATGCGTTCTTTATGGGAACCTAAAAAAAAAGCAAGTTTCGTTTTAAGATTTCGTTTTCGTTATCAAGATATGTTTGAGCTTCCCATAGCGAATACATTGAAAAGCACGGTTTGTTAGGGGGAAAAGCTTAAAAATTCATCTCTTGTGGTCAGGCCCTTATTTTGAAAGGAATTGCTATTGTCTTACTCATACACCGTTTGTATGGTCAATGTCTGAAAAAAAAATGTATATTGGAATTATCACTAATTTGACGTTGATGGAAAATCATTAAGAATGAGATTAGATTATAAAGCGACCTTTTTGAATTTTGAATGAAGCTTCGTCTGAAAGATCTTTTGTGTCGCCTTTTTATTCACGTCCCTAAAGATTATTTAGGATTTATCCAGGAGAAAACAGTTCTTTCAGAGAATTGTAGGTTCTTTAAGGACTTTCATAATTTTCATATTTCTCGATTTGCCGCGCTTCCGTGACAGACAAAATATGTTCCTTGAGTTTTTCTGTGTAATAATAAATATAGGTTTAAATCTCAAGATCCCGGGTTCAGGTACGACCCGTAGTGGTTGCTGGAGATTTTGCGTGCGCTCTGACATCTTACGAAAATGCTAATGGGTGTCTCCCAGGGCCTGTCCTTGAACTCTACACTATTCTATTGCTATAAAGTTTCGGACTTTCCCTTTAAAAAAACATATTTGATTTTAATGTATGTGTTCCAGGACGTTCATGGAACAGGGTGCCAAGAAACAAGTACAACTAAGCGACCGCGTCTATACCAAGTTGAAAACGGACAAGGAGCGACCCAAATCGGCAACGTTGAAAGACAGTTTGAACCACGTGGCCCCAAAACTGGAGGAGGCATTCTCACGATTCTGGGCTGTAAGTATTTTATATGAAATAGAGTGTTTTATTGTATAATTTGATTTTTGGGTCCTTATAGTTTTACGAATTTATTTCAACATGTTTGATGATATGTTTATCATGCTCGATGGAGCATTTTCACGTTTTTAATAGTATTATATAAGTGTTTTTTTTTTTAATTACAAATGTGTTTTCATTATCTATCATTTTAGTTTTATAGTTTTAATGCCGTTTTATCACATGATGCTTGATAATATTTTTGCCTGTATCTCTTTTAGTTTCCTATGTTTAACATATAATTGCAATATAAGAAACGTTTTATTCAAGAATTTTGAGAATTTAAGGTATTTGCAATGAAGAATCGGTGAGGTTTGTGATCGATATCATCATTTGGCATTATTATAGGGTTTACTTTTATACGAATTTTACGGTGCATCATTTGCTTAGTATTTTCTTTTTCAGCCTTTGATACTGGTATCCAAACGTTTTTATTTTCAATGTCAATGAAGAAATAGAAAGATTTTCCTTCAAAGAGTCTATCCAATTTCTAAACCACGTTTCTGATGCTATTCTTTTAATTCCATCATCGCAGTCAAGGATATGTTTATGTTAGTTTGAGCTTATAGCTATTCTGATTCGCCTTTTTAGGGAGAAATCCTATCTTTTTCTTTGGTCGCCCTGATAAAGGGGGTATTGTCGTAATTTGATTAATACGACACCACTCTCGATGTCACAATGACGTCATAGCGAACTTATTTTCGGCAATGACATTTCTGCAAAGATATTACTACGCCTTCTTTTTTGCGGCGAAGCGGTCGCGATATCTTGCACATAGGCACTTATTGTCTTTCAGACCAGAGCTATCAGTTTTCATAAATAAGCGCCGTTTATTACCCATGGCCCCTATTAAGACGCTATTGAGTTTCGTCTTGTCATTGCGTCTTACAGCCCTCTTTGTCTCTCACATAGGGTGCCATTTTGTGCAATTTTCTGGCGTTTCTGGTTTTCCATAGATGTTTAGTAGTTGTTTTATGAGTAACGGTTGACCAGAATGTATGGTTGGGTCCCCGGCCCCCTTCATAAAACCAGATTTAACATTACAAGGCAGTGTGGATGCTACATGGAGGTTAAGTAGCGTATTTAGAGTAAAGTGCGTTTAAGAAACATTGCAGCGCGCGATTTAATTTCCTTTCCATTCCGAATATTTGGCTTAAATTATATTGTCTACAAGTTAAGTTCTGTACGATTGTTGCCCAATATGTCTACATTTTCTTACCCGAAAATATAATGATGTAATTTAAACCGGAAGTAAAAAATAAACTTCCATTCAACTCATTGTCTTTTTTCTTTTGTTTTGTTTTTGTTTAGCACGCAGTCGTCACTAAATGTATTTCAAAGTAACAAATTACATTGGTTTCATATTCCTTCAATTGTCACATTCCCCCACATTGCAACATCCCATATAGACGTTTTTACCACTTAATCACCTTAAATTATATACATGTATTTTCTTTGTATGACCATATCTCAATGATTTTACTATGCTTATGCTTCAAATTTATACAGTTTATACATAAGTCATTTGTTAACGTAATGGACTTCTAAAATTAACATTTTTAACATTAATTTTCATTACAAATGCTCACATTCAACAACACATATTAACATTTATAATACTGCTTATTCCACTTTTTCGCCGGTGTATTTTTTTCTGCAAGTGGAAATGTATATAATGACATATGAGGCATCTTATTGACTTTTATAATCTATAGATGTCAATAGGCATACTTAACCTTATGAATTATGGTGAGAAGTCTACTATATTCATTCTTTTTAGTGAAGCTTGATTGGTCTTTTGGTTATGTGGTGTATCGACCTCATGCATTAATGTGAGAAGTCTATTGGTCTAGACTCTATTATCATGCTTAAATGAATAGACCCTTAGTACTGAACTCTGGAAAGGCAACGTAAACTCATATGTCTTTTGATTTAAGGTGTGGCAGGGTTGCACATAAGAGGTCGTTTTAGAGGACACTCGTTCGATTGATAACAATCTACACTGTGACGATGCAACACACATTTCTCTTTTAAATACCAAAAATTTTCGCTCACGCCTTCGGCGCTCGCATATAACATGAATATTCCCAAGTTGAATATCGCGCGCGAATGCAAATTCGCCCACGCTAGAGTGGTTTTGGATGACGGTCGCGCTTGCGTTGATTTTGGAATAAGGTGCACTGCTGACAGTGTGGTGTTTGTGATGAAAAAATAAATAAAGAAAAAAAGGGTATTTTCAAAATGTCAAAACAAAAAAATAAACGCAAAATTAAACAAATGGCCGCTGGTTAACAAGTGAAAATTCAAAGGCAAAAAAACTGGATGACACCGAAAATGAACAAGGAAGTATTTATGAAACACGGAAAGGTCCAAACCGCCCCCACGATTAAAAGGTGTACTGACTATCTCGTATATGACCATGTTTTAAAAACACAACTTTCGGGCATTTCGACGAATTCGGCCCACTTTCGGTGGCCGAATCCGGCCTAAACAACACACCAATACCTTTCATTTGAGCATATATTCAAGGTTATAAGACCTTCCGTTTAAAAGTTCTAGCCCGTACAGGCACAAGTTTAAAAAAAAAAACGCTTTTTTTTTTCGAAAATTTTGGCTAATTTCACCACCTAACATTGGCATTGCATAAATGAACTTTCATTCGTTACTATTTGTCCAGAATGCAGGTCGAAATAAACATTCATATGCATTCAACTTTATTTCTGAGAAACTTACAGTGTTAAATAAGATAATCAGTATATTAGACTTTAAGTGTGAAGTATTCAGCCATCTAGTAAAGTATTGATGAATTGACATTTAATCCGATTGAGTAGATATCCTTATGTCATATCTTTACCGTTAGATTGTGTATTATGATTCAAATAATAAGCATATTCGGCACTATGGCGAAAAAGTGGATGATTAAATTCAAGTCATACCTTAGAATGTGCTAAGATTTTATGTTTATTTCCATATCACATCTTTAAGAAACTGTTCTAATATTATTAAGAAATGATTTATGTATAAACTGTGAAAATTTCAAGGTTTTATGATGGGTAGTTTACAGTTAATCCGATTTCGAATAAAATTGATACATGAAAATCGTGGCGATAAAGTGGTAAAAACTTCTACATGTACATATTTGCTCAACAATACAAATCATTCATAAGCAATAGTTTACTCAGCTGTTTGTGCCCCATTACTATTTGTCAACCCAATACATAAACGACACAGGATGCTCTTAAAGCCAGTGCCCATTATTTTGCCCTCATCATCTTACTTATGGCGACCCCTTTGTTAGCGGTGCTCAGTTATTGGAAGAAGACAAAAGTGCTAAGTTCGCGTATGGATTTTGAGTGCACTCTGTCTACCTGCGACATCCGCCAAAACCGATCTATTTTTCACTGAGAAGACTAAGGTGTCCTTATGTTTTTTTTTTCGTTGTTGTAAAGGTATCATATCAATAGTTCATTCAAGTAATACAATGTACGTTAATAATTGATATCCATGTCTTAGCTACCTGGGTAATCATTGAAAAAAAATGCCATTTTAAGCTCAATATCTCAAAATAACTCTAATCCGTTTTGCTTGTAGTATTACATTATTTTTCGGCAAAGGGTGGTTGAATATGTCTTTGGTTAATAGAAAGAAGGCCATACGTTTCTTTTTTATTCGTTTGTTGCAAACCATCATCCAGAAACAATCTGTAACACCTTTATTGGGCCAGAATAAGTCAGGTCGTCAACCCCAACCATTTTATATTTTTAACACACGTTTTTATCAAACCCATTCATGGTTGAACACCTATCGAGTTGAAAAGGAAACCCACACTCAACGATGAAACAAAGGGCTTCTCCGTTTTTTGCTCGATTGTTCATTTTTTCGTTTGTTTATTTTTGTTTTGTTTTTGCTCAATGGTTCCATTTTCTACTTCTCCTATCTTCGTGTGCACAGGACACGCGAGAACCACCGAGTATAAGTGACGACCCTGGATTCCATGCGTTTAAGGTATATCGCGTGTGTGGTATTTTTGGCGGGATTAGTTTTTGCGAAAATTTATTTTGGCGGGAATATTTTTTGGAGGGAAAACAGTTTTTGGGTTTGTTTGCCGCCAATCATGTGTCCACTTGGGTGTTGGGATGGAAGCTGATATTGGATTTTTGATGATGTTCATTTTAATGTGTGATTTGATATAGTGATATTGCTCCTATAAGATTGATTGAATGAAATAGAAATGATATCCGAAGGGTCTTTACAATAATGGTTATTGGAAATAATATAAATCTTCAAAAATCCAAAAGCTTTCGTCTTATCGTTTAAAATTCACAGCTTAAATGACTGGTGTGACCGTATAATTGGGGCTTGAGCTTGATTGTCAACGATTTTCCATCTTATTGGCTTTGCTCGAGAAATTGTCGGAAACGTGAATACATCGGTTAGAATTGAGAATTTAGACGTTCAATCTAATGCGCTACAAATAAGATTTCGAATTATGATTGGGTATTTTTTAGATAAAATTATTTCAAAAAGAGTGAGATTATAAGATATTTTGCATGCAGTTTGTAGGTTTTTTTTTTTAAAAAAAACTTGTGATGGGTTTTATGCAGGGATATTTTCATTCGTTGGAAATCAATTACAATTTCGCGATGATTCTCGAAATCATAAACTAAGATAATTCAAATTATTATCTTAATTTTATGTGTGATTACTTCAAAGTTATATTTTTCTTATATTTACTCTCAAATATATCACACTTTTCATTTTGCACTCAGCTACAAAAAAAATAAATATATGTTTTGATGCGTACAAGGACATAACCCAGCTGACAACAGGAAAACCCCGAGATCCCGTCGACGGCGAAAATCTGCTCGTTGCTAAGTCGCTCGATGTCTTTTTAGTGCGTTACTATGGCAAACAAATTTAAGTGTTACTCACGTTATATGTTAAAAAAATACTTCCTTCTAAGTCTAGAGATGTATTTTGAACGTTAACGGGAAAAATGATCTTATTTTTTTCGTTTAGAGACGTATTTATTTTAACATGAGTAGATTAAACTGTTAATTTTTTCAAGAAGCGCATATGTGTTAATGACTGAATAATTACATATTAGATATAAATTAAATATGTAACCTCAGTAACGCTTGAATTTCATCACATTTCAATGTCTTTAGAGAGATACGTGTCCCCCGATTACACACGATTCATCATTACATGTTGTTATTTTCAGATAGACCCTACACATATAGCACTATATTCGTATGTAAAGCACTATCGTTCTATTGTTTATATATTGATGTAACGCACACCGAAACAACAAATATAGGAAAAATATCCCAGAAACAATTTTCATGGATCATGTTACACTACACCGGTATTCGTATAAAAAAAGTTTATATCACGCTCTTAAGATATTTGTTTACATCATTCACGCAATGTGTCACAGTGTGAGTAAGAATGTGCAATGGAGTATCATAATTGTACATGTCTTTGAATATACAGACACTCTCGCCGAAAGAACAACAGGTAAAAATGTCAACCATATGCACAAAAAACGGCAGGAATATTCTGAAACGTATTTTCTTGTATTAATGAAAAAATTGACATTATTGATTTTAAAAGAAATTAAAAACAAATCAGACAAAAACATTCAAATTTGTTCTCAATATTAAAATGGTCGTTGATGTTAACCTTTCAATTTTGATCTTTAGACGAAATTGCAATTCAGGGCTTATGACACAGCCTCGTGGTCTTCCAGCCTAATTAGCTGCAATTAAACGTTTTACGGGTATCGAAGGTACCACGATAGTTAAAGCATATATCTGTATCTAGCTATTTAAATAGGAAAAACATAGATAACATAAGATACTAAATGGGATATTCCTGCCCTAGAACCGCTTGTTATGCTGTTGTGCAATGCTTTTATTCCCCCGTTTAATTCCACAGGTTTGAAGTGGTGCATACCCATAGTGCTTTATTGTGTAGTTCCTGATGTAAGATTGATATGGATTTACTGGGAGTGTTTCGAACCATAGAGGTTTCGGTATAAACTAGATAATAATGTGCTCTTAGGTGCTGTGTTACCCCAATTTTACCAATCGTATGCAAGTCCTTTCATTTCTTTTAGATTCCTGCAATAGATCCAGTCTTGTAATAGAATAGAATGAAGGGCACCCCACGACATATTTTTTCAAAAAGTTGTAAAATCAACTAAAAGCAACATTACAATTCCGAAGAATAGCAAAATAATATTTTTTGAACATTTAGACATTGCAAAAAGGTGTTCCTTTTTTCCAAGCCAGCTGACCTGTTCCCCTCTCTTAGCCATCTTGGAACAGAAAAGGAACACCTTTTTTGCGAAAATTGAAATGCTGCATTTAGCCAAATTACGTATCATTTCTTGCAAATACAGTTTATTAGACATTTTCAAGGAAGTTCAATCAATTTCGAAATAATTATTCTCACTTTTTATTGTGAAAATTAAGAATTTATCAAAAAAGGTGTTCCTCAAATTGCTCAAATCTCCAAGCTAGAATGAATTTTCGCAAAATTTCCAAGCCAGCTGGAAATCGGTGGGGAACACCTTTTTTGGGGAACAGCTCGTGAGGTGCTCTTCTAGAATGCTAGTGTATACCGTTTGAACCGCCATCATATGAATGTCACAAAGAAAAGAAACTGTTTTAGTCAACCCATTCACTCATGACAGTGAAACACAGTTGTAGTTGAAGTATACTAATACATGTTGTCGCGGTAAAATAACAATATTAAACAAGGCTAACCACATCTCAAAATAGATTTGGTTTGGGGTCTACAAAACTCGTTGATTACTAAACCCAAGTGCTCATTATATTAAAATTGTATGTAACAGTGACGTTGTCTGTTTAAATAATGAGTACTAGCGTAAAGGTTTGCGTCATTCTGTGTTGTGTTGCTAGACTAAATAATTCATTAAGCAATATAATGGACCCTATTCATTACTGTTAATTTATTGGGTTATGTTGGCAATTGATCTTATTATGATATAATTGAGTAAATAATGGCGTTAATAATGGGTAAAAGATGTCAAATTACACGGAACTTTATCCGTAAATCTATAAGTATTCTTTGTATAATGTGATAATATCACGGCATTTTTGTAACCCAGTATAGAAATGATATTTCGCCACATAGACTCTACAAATTGCTACCAAAGTTGCAGTATCAAAGCATGGGCACTGATGTCGTTAACAAAATGACATTTGCATTGGATTTATGCTTAAAACTAAATATTTTGCTTTGATGCTTTTGTCCACACATTATATGCCTTTATGAAACCATATATGCATGTAGCATGTTTTGCCTTTAACTGAAAGGGAGGCTACGGTGCCCTTATTCTCATGGATTGGGTAAAGACAATGAATGTAGATAATGCGAATACACCACGAGATTGAATATTGAAGGGAAATATCACACGCTGCCAGTCAAATCTGGACGAACCCGAAGGGTGAGTTCAGATTTGACTGGCAAAGTGTGATATTTCCCTTCAATATTCAATCGAGTGGTGTGTTTGTTTTATTACATACCTTTTATGAAGAATAATCTATTTAAAAACATGTTTTCGCTGTGCAAATGCAGCCAGCCTCGTTAGCTCAGTCAGTTAGAGGGTTGGACAAGCGTGTTTTTTGCGCCATTCGCACTTAAAAACGTTTGTTGACATTTTCCAATCATTAATATCTCATTAATCTATTGACCAAAAGATCTAGAATTTGAACCATGAAAAGATTATTCTATGTTGTTTCATGAGATGATTATAATTTATTCA
>LQRL01115304.1:0-11188 GCA_001703475.1 Hydroides elegans
ATTTCGTCACAGTATTCATTCAGCAGACCAAATGCATCAGCGACGGGGCCATTCCATTAGCATGCCCACCCGATCAAGGTGCCACCCATATGATGCAGATCGGACGAGCGGTCATCAAATTCTCGCAGTCGTTTACTTGTTTTCAAATTCAATTGTATGTCTCCATTTCGTCACAGTATTCATTCAGCAGACCAAATGCATCAGCGACGGGGCCATTCCATTAGCATGCCCACCAGACCAAGGTGCCACTCACATGATGCAGATAGGACGGGCTGTCATCAAATTCTCGCAGTCGTTTAATTGTTTTCAAATTCAATTTTATCTTCTGTTTTGTCACAGTATTTATACAACAGACCAAATGCATCAGCGATGGTGCCATTCCATTAGCATGCCCACCGGACCAAGGTGCCACCCATATGATGCAGATCGGACGAGCCGTCATCAAATTCTCGCAGTCGTATAATTGTTTTCATGTTTCCATTTCTTTCACAGTATTCATTCAGCAGACCAAATGCATCAGCGACGGGGCCATTCCATTAGCATGCCCACCCGATCAAGGTGCCACTCACATGATGCAGATAGGACGGGCTGTCATCAAATTCTCGCAGTCGTTTACTTGTTTTCAAATTCAATTGTATGTCTCCATTTCGTCACAGTATTCATTCAGCAGACCAAATGCATCAGCGACGGGGCCATTCCATTAGCATGCCCACCCGATCAAGGTGCCACCCATATGATGCAGATCGGACGAGCGGTCATCAAATTCTCGCAGTCGGGCATGGGATGTGGACCCTCGGGCGATGATTGTGTGGATGCTGTGATCACGTCGAATGTAAGCGATTATTTGGTCGCTATTGAAAATAAACGGCGTTATAAAGGTTTAGACATTATCACAGTTTATGATTATAAGTGTATTTCTTAAGGTTAAAAGGAAAATACTCGTGACTTAACAGTATGAATCTCAAGTCAGTTTTATATCGCGAATTCGCTGTACCGACATTCATAATATAGGCTAGATTCAAGAGTTCACCTTCTACCGACGTCCAGTGTATCTAATATGTTGTGCGGCAATATATTGCTATCAGAGTCAGGATAAATTTTCAAGTGAATTTTAGCTCAAACTTGTAATAGCCATGCGTATTTATATGCTTTATCTATTTAGTCGAGGAATGTATTTGAAATAACTATGCATTAATTAAACACATTTCTTTAAAAAAAATGCCTCAAACTTAAATCGATCATATATGTTTTTTTTTGCATTTTTAGGTAGCGGGTGCATGTAACGGAGAAGAGTATTGTAACTACACGGTACCCGATGGGATGGTCAGTCTGTCCAACTGCCCTGGCTCCACTCTTCAAAATGCATATATCGAAGTGGAATACAACTGCAGAGCTCGTAAGAACTTTAAGCACAGACACATATACATGCATACTAAACCCCCCTATAAACGAAACAGGGAGCCATATACAATTTATAGCGAAAGTGAATGATAAAAATCTGGTTTTATTCGATAACATTAGCTATCCTAATAATCATCCTAAGATGACTTTTCGTTATAGAAGGTTTTAGTCTGAAATCCTTGACAAAGGCAAATGATATTGAACAAGTATATTTCTAAATAATATTTTAAAGGAGTAAACGTGTTTTGGTTTCCAGAGCACCTACAACAAAACAGCGCCCGCGCTATACCCTTATGCTCAGACGACGTTTGGCACGTCAACAATTTCCACATGGACAGCAAACCACTCGCTTTTTTAAACGACACATTCGGAGACAACAACTGCGCGTGCTCAGTTAGGATTCCAGCGGATATTGAAATGCGTATCGATCCGTTTTATTTTGTCAAGTTTGCGTCGTATACGCCCGGGACATGTGATCAGAAGGTATGTGGCGTAATGATATTATATCAATGAAATCTCACATTAAACGGGATTATAGACAATGAAGTGAACTCAATTTAGTAGTGATGAATCTATTTCATATCTTGGAGATGAAGTAAAGTATTGAACAGTGACTTCTTATTAAATTTAGCAGAAATGTACGGTACTATAAATATCTAAAAGACGGAAACAAATATCAATCATAATTTCAACCCATTTTTAAATACTGTGCATATTAAACACATGAATATTTTATATATTTGATAGGTTGAAATCTGGACACAGTACGGCCTTGTTCACACAATATGCGATTCCAGCGATACCTATAACAGTGTGCTTGGATGCTCTGACGAAGAAATAATTTATTATGCACGATACGTTACTTCAGACACAAATGTCGAAGTCGCCTTTATCGTCAACTTTCTTGGTGAGACAATATTCGTCATATTATGCATCTTTCTGTATTATGTAATTCTTGTACGTTATTAATTGCGACTTTCCATCCAAATGAAAAATACACCTGTATGCAATTGGAAATTAATTGATTTAGTTTGTCGGACAGTTATAATTGTAAATTATCAAAAACTATTATTTACATATTCAATTTTAGGCACATTATAGATGTATATTAAACGAGAATATATATCCCAGATAGTTTAATTAAACCGGATATATTTCGTCCATACATGTACACGTGTATTTCGAAAATGGATTGCCTTACTGAACTTATTATTCTATAAAATAAAATCAATTTTAATTGCAGGTTTCAAAACCTATACTCATAACATTGTATTTTTGTTTTGTTACAAGCTTAGTATTCGGTCAACGAATGAATTCACGAATGGTTATTTTGACCGTAATGAATTCACTGATTAGCTGAAAAACCGATAGTATTATATACAATCTGACAATTAGCCATATGAGATTATTAATCACAAAGTCCTCGGGTCTATCACAGCTAGCAGATACATATTACATTATATCCTATCCTTATTTCAGTCAACTATAAAGAACGGATGCGCGCAACATGCAACGACAGTTTCGACTTTGTTGCTTTAACAACAACCGAATCTACAACCACAACAACCCCTGAGCCCACTACAACAACAACCACCACTCCAACAACTACCACAACCACTACTCCAACAACTACAACCACTACAACAACCACTACAACAGAAACCAGTACTACAACAACAACCACTCCGACTACAACCGCTACTGAACCAACAACAACAACCACAACCACTACAACAACAACTACAACTACTGCACCTGAACCTACAACTACTACAACAACTGAGCCAACCACTACAACAACAACCACTACGACACCTCAGCCGACTTCCACTACTACCCAAGCGCAGCAAGGAGTGGATGACTCGGTCAGGCTTCTGGAAGAAGAGGATGATGACGATGATGATGGATTCGTACTGTGTACGTTGAAGGTTACTTTATAGGAAAAACTTAAAAGAATGTAGAGCACACGTATTAACTAATTTGATATCTGATGGAGTTACGAGTTTGATGCAAAAAAAGTCTTATTTTTGTACGTTGTATGTTTCTTCCTTAAGTTAATTATTCAGACTTTATAGAAAAGCATGACATTTTTCATTTTTGACTATTTATCTTCTATTCTAGGGCCAATAATTCTGGGAATTCTGATAGCAGCTTTGATAATCCTTATCATATGCTGCCTGTGCCTTGGATTAGGAATAGGGTAATCTACTTGTTTAATTGTATATAGTCATTGTCAAATGAAATTTAAAGTTACTAGCTATAAAGTTCAAAACTCAAATGGTTATCTTAAATTCATGTAACTATAGACGCTACATGTAAGTAATAATCATCAATTAAATAAGTTTTATAGCTCTGATATAATATATATTCTTCATAAGAATATTTATGGATAAGACCGAAACAAAATAGGAATAAATATATATGTTACTTATCCCGTGACACATCTGATCATCTCTTAAATATTATATTTTATCCTTTACTCGTCCTTTTTAAGGCGTCAACGAGACGAAAAAGAAGTCTTTGTGGAACCAGCCGACTCCGACCGAAGCAGCAATTTCACTTATGTCACTGAGGTATACGTTGATGGCAACCAGAAGAGTCACCTGATGGTGGGACAACCGGCGAGTGTGTTCGTGGCACCCGGGGCGAAAAGTCGGGGATTCCTGAACTGAATAGGGATTGACTGTATACTACTGAGTTACATATATTTGATATTATGTGCATCTGTATAAATGCGAATGACTGTAAAAATATGCACGTCTTTGGGTAGGATGCTTTTGTGCCATGTCTTGTACCGGGTGCATTGGGCAACACAATTCTTAAGGATATAATATCAGATTGTGTATTATCCGATAAGCATAAAGGACAACATTACTCAATTCCACAGTATTTTTATGGAGATATTTGTATAAAAGTATAAAACAGATCGGTAGACCACGGTCCAGATGCACAAGTTGTTTTACGTGGAAATAAACTGTAACTTATCATTCATCAAACGCCATCTTCAAAATTAGGCTTATGTATGTTTATGGAATTATCGACTATTTAACCACTTAGAAATATGTTGAGAAACGTCGAATGAACCTCATTTACATAGGATTAGCTCATTTACCACTACGCGACGATATAAGGCATAATACGAACGTAATCTGACCTCGTTACGTAAAATGGCGTTGGTAGTAATTTCATATTGGCCTTAATGGGGAGTTCCTTTCAAAGTGCCTTCTAAAGGTGACGTTATACGGGCAAACTCCTGGGAGATTCTGATGTCTAAATTGTAACTTATATTTTTTAGGGATGGGCATCTCGGTTTCAATATGATTCATTTTGTGTTTTTTTTTTGCTTTAAAAAACCGGATCTCAATATATACAGCTTAGATTTATTATTAAGTTATGCATAAAGAGCTCGTTTCAATAGAACTTTCTTACATTCTTGTTGATTTCAATATGATAACTGATCCATGTATGTAACAAACAAAACTCAAATATCGACAAATAGTTACTCAAATATTGCATCCATGTATTTATTACTTAAGCAAGTGCTCAATACCAATGCATTTTAAGTGTTAGGTGATTGGCGATTCGTTTTCAATATAACCAATTTTATGTATCTCGCGTTCGCACTAGCATCGACTGTAAATTATAACCAACATGTTTCATTTTATACGAATATGTGCTTCTATTTTAAATTTGTGCATTGTTTTTGTTATTTGATAGTAAAAATCGACAATCTACTTAAATTATACTTGTGTAATTTAATGAAAATTGGTCTAATAACGTGTGATATATTGCAATAGAAATATGAAGGGGTTGAATTATTACATGTATATGTGAATAAAAAAGAGCATTAAAGGCCAATTTTTCTATTGATTAATTTGAATTTAGCTATTACATGATGAACATAAGTAAAAAATGCGTTCACACTTACAAATATTATCACAGTGACTATTTGATGCTCAAATGCAATACATGAAACATTCATATATGTTCAAACCACTTCTAAGTTGACAACTGAAACGAATATTGTGGTACAAATCAACGAAAAAAAATCGATACAAATAAACGAAAAATTTCATATGAATAAAAGAATAAACGAATTGGATACAAATAAAAGAAGTTAATACAAATAAACAAATTTGATACAAATAAAAGAATAAACGAATTTGATAGAACATGAATATCTTGATCGTGAATAAGTATTTGATAAACGAATTAACAAATTTGATACGAATAAACGAATCAACGAACATGATACGAATAAACCAATTAGATACAAATACACGAATTTGATGTGAATAAACGAATTTGATAAACATAAAGGAATAAATAAAAAATCGATACGCATAAACGTAAATTTTAATACGAAAGTTGTTGCTTACGATAGTCAAATTAGACGAGGTTTTAAATGTACTGACGCGAAATAAATACGTGAGGGTGTTAGAGTGCTTCAATTACTTTAATTGAGTAATAGCTATAATATTGAAAATAATACTTTGAGTACTAGAACTAATTGTATAACTTATCTTGAACCTATACATATTTCTAATGACATTTGAAATCGCACAGAGTTGCCTGATGCATAGTAGCGAGTATTGTGATGGACTTGAGCGCTTCATCATCTTTGTGGAATGCAAGCGAAACGAAAATCAAAATGTTTGCAACATGTTCGAAAAAAAGAATACACACAGCTTCCCGATTGTCAGAGGTGGTCAAATATCGATGTGCTAAAAAGCGGCAATAAATACTCGTTAAAACGTGAGTCGTTGGGTTAGCTCGAGTAAACGAATTCCAATGCTACCGCCAGCTTACAAGTTCACACCCTAAGAATGACCAAACAAGATTTTTGACTTCAAAAGATCGCTCTGTACATCCCATCCTCGATATCGATTTGAACATGCAAGTCATTCAATGAAATCGACAGTTTTAAAGGTTGATTGAAAGAAATCAAATTTAAATTAAATTTGATGATTCATAATAATGTCGATTTGTATGCTTTAAACTTGATTACTTATCTGCACCCAAAATATTTCTTTCTGAATATCTTTTTACTGCAAGTTTCGGTCGTCTTAACACGAAGATATTTACTTGTATCAAAGTTGAATAGAGTTGAATATTCAATTTTACGTAATAAAACGTCAACGTAGATGTCAAGTTCAGGTCTCGCGACGTACATATTCAGAAAATAGTTGAAATAAAAGTAAAATAGTTTCACCGGTCCAAGGGGTCGTAGCGTATCTTCAATCTACCTTTATCAGGCACACATCCACTAACGGTGTCTCAAATTGTATGCGAATTACCTTAAGGAATAGACTATAGCCTATTATCAATATTTACCACGGATTTAGGTTGAAAAGTATTTAACCCCCGAGAATTAATAGTCTAGAGGATATGGTACGGTTACAGATTGCTTGCTTTAAAACAAGCTTATATATCTAAAAGGTAGTTTAATGATGTTCATAGCATACTTTATTTCGTAGCCGATAAGGGTTAAGTTGTGAATCGTGACTTGGCAGTTTGTTTTTCAGCCCCAAATTGCTATTTATAGTCCCTTTGGAGTTATCCCGCCTGTAGTTTTTAATGAAAATGCCTCGATTTTGCTTGCGTGTTAGTATAATAATTTATATTGAGCTTCGGAAAACAGTATGATCAATTCATATCGAATCAGACAACACAATAAACTATATGAATGCAACATAGTAATGTCAACAAACACTTGCAGAATATATTATAATCCTGCGATAGTTGCAATATTTTCTTGAAATGTCGCATGGATCTCAAATAATCCACAGAAGTGTCTGCCCATGCCAATACATTTAAATCAGGCACAATATTGACGCGAACAAAACCTGTAGACAAAACTATAAACTTTGACAGATATTTACCCCACCCCCTCCCGGATTCATTTCGAACCAAGCTTTTGCAAGTATTTACATATACACATCATATACTGTACATACATTTCATATAGGTCTACATGCACTGACAAAATAGGGAATATCTCAGTTATATGTTAAGATCAAATGGAAATAAGATATCTGATATATTTTCTACAATACCGCTATGTAGTTACATTGGTAATGAATATACATTTTGTCCTTGCGAGGAATGATTGCGCAAAAACTTAACAGGCAAAAAAGTAGTTAAAATACAGTCTTTGTGAATCTTATGATAAACACATAAAAGGCCATGCAAATGTTCCCCAATTTTTACCCTGATATTTGAATAAAATTCCCAAAACATACATGGTCTTGATTATAAAGGCTATCCTTCTCTCTCAAAAAAAAAACATATGTCAAAGGAAAAATTCATTTGCCCTGGCCTTAAAGTAAGGTCACATTATTCCACACGAGAGAAGTTTACTGACTAGATAAAAATCAGGCAATGGCGAATATATTTTTTGCTAATAAAAAAAGAGGTTTAACTATTTTTTGAAACGATTAAATATGGGTTAAACTGTCTTTTGTGTAATCCCGAAATGGATAATCGGTATAGGATGTATTTGATATGTAAAGTCAACCATATTTAGGTTCAGGCATATACTTGAAATTTATAAGATAAGCATTTCTAGTGGGGCTACATTATATTGAACCAAATTAGCATATTCATAATTGTAATCGGAATATATTGGAACAAGACGTATTCAATATAAACAAATATCAGACTTAGTTTGCTTAGGACTTTGCGTTGAGCAAATTGAGTGGATTATTGACAGACGTATATACCTGGCAGCATAACAAATTTTCAATTCTTGTACCTCGTCAGCCATTTTGATTTGATTTAAATGTGAAGGATATTATTAAAAGGATGAGTATCTTTTTGTGGGCTGTCCTGCTCATTTTTGGTGGATGCTCTGCAAGTCCCGAAGAAGGCGATTCTAGGTGTAATGCTAGCCCTTGGCCAGGTAGTTATTTGTGTTTGTTTAATTAAAGCGTATCATCATGTTTTCAACATGTCACCATGACTTAAATGCTTATCAACTTGTATTTAAAATGTTTAATTGTAACATATCATTGTGCATTGTGCATTTCAAACATATCTAAGTTGTTATTTCTTATGTTTTTGGTTAATTGTTTGATGTGACATTGATATATTTTGTGTTTGTTATACGGCTAGGTGCAACAATAAGAGTATATAGCGTCTTCTAGTCTGTAACGTTAAAACCACTCTTTCAATAACAACTATTGTGAAACTAAATAAACGTGCAAAAAAAAACCAGACTTGATAGGTTTATACTCTCCTTTGATCCAGATTCTATCCCGGCCGCTTATCCCATAAATCAGGACCGGTCATCTCGAGGAAGAAACTTTGCTATCGTGAACGCTCGGCGAACCCACGAAGCGATTGACGAACTCCGTGATACAAGCTCAGAGAACTCAGAGGAGGAAACGGTCCGCACATTACTAAGTAAAATAAACACCTTTCAAGACATACGGTATTATTTGAGCCACGAGGTGACACACGAATGTTCCATAGAGACAACAGAGGAGACATGCCTGAAAATAGAGTCTGATGAAAGTGAGGTTGCCTTCTTTGGAATCTACAATGTCAGTTTCCCGTATCCTGAGGAACCAGATAGATTCTACATCCAGCAATTGATCACGGAGGATATCTGTATTTTTGGTACATTGATGGTGATGAGTTCGGATTCAGCTGAGAGCTGGCATATATGCGATCTCGACAGGATGTTTTATCTGTTTTTGGAGCGCAATACCGAGTATCGACTTTCATTCCAGTGGAATAGTGCACGGACGGCGAAACATGTGATGTTTTCATTACCCCTTTCAGGTATGCAAAACCAAACATATTAAACAATTGATTACATGAACTCTTTTTTAAAATGATGAATTCAACCAAATAACACACACACACTTGCAGCACAATTTGAAGTAAAAGTATTTAGTCAGCCGCCATGGATGTATAACTTGAAATATTCAAATGCTTTGGACTGTGAAAAAAAACACAACTTTTCTTTTAACTTTAAGTAGAGTTCACTTAAATATAAATGTATGTAGGGTTTGTTTGATGCTGATACAGTCGCGCTCATATCAAACTTCTCGTCGCATTCTAAACGCTAAACCTTAAATGCACAAACATTAAACAATCTACCCTTGAACGCTAAAAGCTAAACGCACAAACGCTAAACGCTATAGTCCGATCTTGCAAGTCCTTAAACGTTCAACGATAAAAATCGAGAGGTTCGGACCGCGCGCCACTTTACATTCAGCTTATACACCACTCCTTCGCAATTTCGTTGTAGCGTCGCAAGACATACAGGTTACGTGCGGCAAAAGACCTTACCGTCCTACTACAGTGATTCCCACAGAACCAGACACGGAGAGGAGCACAGATGCGATATCAGATCCAATAACCACCCGATCTACAACTGAGGTTGTGTTGGCTTCCAAACAAGACCGGGTCGACGAAGGCTCTGGTGAAGATAAACGGGGCTTTACACCAGGTAGTACAAGCGTCTAGCACTGTAGTATTCTCCATTAGATATAGATTTTGATTGGTACAAAAATATATATGTGGCAGCGAAACTTTAATTTAAGCGAAACTATAGTTTCGCTAGCGAAGGATTAATTTTTCTGATGGTGTTGGAAAAATAGTCTATTTAAGTTACTTTAACAGTCACAATTTATGATTTGGCCTAAAATGATTATGTTTCATGTATCTTTTGATCCAATTATGTGTATCAGTGGCATAAAGCACACTCCCAGATAGGAGTATCCGTGAGTTGAGTCATGAACTTAACTCGGGGAATAATCAGCTTATTTCGATTACATTATTGAATAGAACTCAATAAAAGGCTTTGGACAGATTGGTTAGATGACTCATAATATATTTCTATACATATGTTTAAGATTAACAGTGATTATAAGCCTTTATATATAGCATTTCGACATAAAAAAACTTATATGATCCGAAAAATTAATCTTTCGCTAGCGAAATTAAAGTTTCGCTGAAAATTAAAGTTTCGCTGCGACATATACACTAGCTTAGCTTATAATGTAAAATGCATAGCATTTGGTTAAGGGCTTATATCTCAGCTCCTGGTTTTGCAATTTAATTTTTTTTACTGTTGCAAACTTCTAATGAAAAAGCCAGGCTTTTCCTTAAATGTAAATATTTTTGGAATAAAGATAAAAAAGTTATATTCAAAAAACGAGTTCTTTTCAAGGATTTCTAAGCTTTTAAGAAAAATATTACTGGGTCCCGCGCTGTGTTTAGTATATCGCAGGCCAATGATTGAGAAATGTGTCAGAATTAATTGAGTTGTTTGTATGACATCCAGTATATTTGCGGACATTTCAATACGATTTCCTATAAATAAATCCCTCAATAAAGTCTTTTCAGTCACGCATACTGATTTTTAAAATGGAGGGTAAACTGTAAAGTGATTCAAATCATAGTTTTAAATCTTATCATAATACTATGTGGTAATAAACATGTTGGCCGTTAATTTAATTTACTTGGAAATACTTACATACAAAAAAAAGATTAGATACAACAAATCACAATAGTCTTGGCTTAGTTTATAATGATTGTTAGAATTATTCAGGGTTTGTCACGCTTGTTTTTTTTTTCTATTAATAACATTGAGCACATAGTTGGATTCAAAACTGTTGCATATTCTTTTCACTGTCGAAAATATTTTCAAAAATGTCGTGCAGAAATCATTCAGTGTTCATTCGCACAAGAAGCAACACTTGTTTGAGTAACTACCAAGCACAGAGAAAAAAAACAACTAGCTTCTACAATCAACACCCCCCCCCCCTAACCAAGC